>JAJIBD010025379.1:0-68734 GCA_021461705.1 Cryptotis parvus | reverse complement strand
GTTCAGATTCATTTCTACCCAGCCTGTGGCACAGATAGGTGAAAAATTTTGGTTTTGATATCTAAAATTGCTTTGGTAAGTAATGCTGAAACATTTTATAGTGTGTTTCCAAATTTGTTTCAAATGTAACTTTTATTTAAACAAGCTGTTTACACGAGTCATCCTGAACAGGATTGGCAGAACACTAGATGAAGGACAACCATGCGAGCAAGCTGGCTTCCGGAAAGGATTCAGCACAATTGACCATATCCACATGGTAACCAAGCTCATTGAGGTGTGTAGGGAGTACAAGATGACGCTCTGTCTCACATTCATTGATTTAAAGAAAGCCTTTGATTCTGTGGAGACCGAAGCAGTCATTGAAGCCCTAGCCAAACAGGGTGTTCAAACCCAATACATCAAGATCCTTCGTGAGCTGTATTACGGATTCACCACCAGTATCTCACCATTCTACAAAGAAGTGATCATTGATGTCAAAAGAGGGGTTCGACAGGGTGATACCATCTCACCAAAACTCTTCAGCGCCACCCTCGAGAACATCATGCGACAATTAGAATGGGAAGGAATGGGAGTGAAGATAGATGGTCGGCAACTACACCACCTCCCCTTCGCTGATGACATCATTCTAATAACACCAAACATTAGCCAAGTGTTACAAATGCTGGCTGACTTTGACTGAGAATGTGGAAAGATAGGTCTACAGCTGAATCTGAAGAAAACTATGTTCATGAAAAAATGAACTAGTTCCAGAGGCCCCATTCACTCTCAATGGAACAGTCATCTCTGAATGCAGCAGTTATGTGTTCCTAGGTCGAGAAGTCAAAATGATGAACGACCTAAAACCTGAGCTGGGCAGGAGGAAGAGAGTGGCATGGAATGCCCTCAAAGGCATCGAAGAAATAGCTAAAAGGACAAAAGAACCTCCGACTCCCAGTACATCTCTTTGACTCCACCGTTCTCCCTGCATTAACATACACCTCAGAGACCTGGACCCTACGGAAGCAGGATGAGAATGCTATTCAGGTCTCCCAGAGAGGAATCGAAAGAGCTATGCTTGGAATATCACATCTCACTCAAGTGAGAGAAGGAATCCGTAGTTCCGACCTCAGTCGCTATTCCAGAATCAGGGAGGCTGTCTCGTTTGCCAAGGCATTGAAAATCAGATGGGCTGGACATGTAATGTGATTTGGAGATGACCTCTGGACTAGAGGCGTTACCGACTGGATCCCACGAGATGTCAAAACATCACGTGGCCACCCACCCACAAGATGGTCAGACTTCCTTGTCAAGACCCTGAAGGAACAGTTTGAGGCTCTTCATATTCCTGAATCAACCAGATGCCATTGGGCTACATTGGCACGTGATAGGGTCCAATGGAAATTTTACTGGCGCCAGCTCGAGACAAATCGATGAATAACGGGATTCAAGTGATCAAGTGATCAAGTAACTTTTATAATTTCAAATCAAAAGAATTCTAAACATTCTTAATTTTCTTCCATTATTTTCAGTTTATGTAACTAGAAATATTTATTTTGCCAATTGTAGGTTTTTTACAATTTAAAATTTATTTAAGTGTCTTGATTTCTTAAGCATGTGAGAAATTTTGTATATTCCAGTATTATTTTGAAAGAATTGTCTTATTGTTTAATTTACTCTTTAGTTCTTATTTCATTCCTTCTGTTTTCTGTGAGTTTTCTCATATCTTTTATAATTGTTTTGTAGTTTAACTTGTTTGCATAAGTTTTTTTAAACTAAGTTAACTTTTGTTCACAGATTTCTAAGCACCACTTCAACTTCTCCCTACTCCTTTTATGGCAACTTTACAACATTTGTAAAGCTAAATATTTAGCAAGTGTTTTTAATAAATATGATCTCCTTTCTAATCCATTTGAATGTTTGATTTTATTGTCCCTTTTCATTTAATAGCAGGCAATCGTGAACATGGTCTTTTGATGTTCTTTGGAAACTTTGAGGATTCATATTTATATCCTAGTACATGTCATTTATAATGTTACTAATTATTTTTATTTTATTTTGGGGGAATGTTTTTCAACTCCCAAACCTGCTTCTACTACAGACTTCTTCATTTTAGAAAGTAGCACCAAATTTATTTTCTGTCCTTTAGGCCCTGAATTTCACATTCTCTCTAATATTTTATTCTTTTCTCACATCTCTATGCGATTTGTTTATCTATCTGGTTGCTTCTGCCTCAAAGTGCAGCAGCTTGCATACAGATAGTACAACTACTTCCATATGCACATTACAGTATTACATTTCTTGCCTGTGCAGCAATCTCTGAATTAGCTTCTCTTCAGGTAAAGAGCTTCATCTCTATTTAACCGAGTCAGGTGGGCCTTCAAATAGATAAATGGAATAATGTTACTTTCTGCTCAAGTATTTCAAAGAGAAATCCAAAGTTTTTGCCATGACCTTCAAGAAATTCAGTGTCAAGTTACCTTTTACCTACCTGAACCTATTTCATGATGTCCTTTGTCCGTATTAGAGCTTCTGAATATCAGCCATGCTGACATTTACATGTGTTATTTACAACATTAAAGGACACTTATTTGTATTGCTTCATCTAGTCATTTAGAAATGTATTCCTTAATACCAAATTTACTATAGCATTCCAAAAATTCTCTATTCACCAACCCAGCCCCCAAACACATACACAAGCCTTTCTTCCTTTGCCAGAATGGAACTGTAAAAGTAGGGATTTTTCAACTCTCACTGAACTACTACACTTCATGACTTTGGGTAGTGTAGGGAACTCAGTAATTATTGGCTGGGAAATATCTTATATGGGATAAGGATTCTATTGGATAGGTAACATTTACACTAATTGTGTTATATAATCCTTTAAGCTTAAATTCTTCCTAAAGTTTTGAAACTATGTTTTCCATGAGCAGGTGATTAGCGGCTCAAGTCAGGTGGTTAAGCAGGTGATTAGTGATTTGTTAAGCAGATAATTAGCGATTAGCAGTTCCAGTCAGGTGACTATCAGGCCCAAGATTTCAGCAGGTTAACAAAACAAGTCTTCTGAAAAGTCAACTATGTCTTATGTGACATTCAAGGCACCTAGCATCCATATGGTGACATGCAGATCCAGAGTGTTTTCTTATCAGCTTGGTGCTTCAGGGAATAGAGTTTTTGGGAAAGTCCTCCCTATTTTATTAAGCTTCCTGGTAAGTATTATTTTACTCCCACTATTAGACTATTGACCAGGATTGTTTTTCTGTGAACTGCAATATATCAATATGTGTATTATATTTATGTGTTCAGCAGTGTGAAGATACCTAAGTTTCTACATCAAGACTATAGTTATGGAAAAAATATTCTCCATTGTTACCATTTTAAGTTATTACCAGTATTTTCTTTGGAAATACTACTAGAATTAAGTTATAATCCTGTACCTTTTATTTCTGCTTTTTATTTCATTATGTCTATATGCTACAATTACAGTGACTTTTCCAGTATTATCTTTCAGCTCCATTGGGAGGGCACCTTATATTCAGACAGGTAGTGTGTGAAGAACCAAGCCAGTGTATTGATGAGTACTGATGGCAGATTCTTCAGGTGTTCAGGTCTAAAAGATCAGACCTGGGCCTGGTGCTGTTCCTTTCCTTGCAGATGAAATGGCATGTCGGATTTCAGAAGGGAGAACGTTGGGAATGACATATCCATCCTGTGGAATTTGATATGTGGGCAGATGGACGTGGCTATCAAAGAGATCTGAGTAGAAATCATGGTAATCTTCTCCATTTCCTTTCTGGAAGATGTGATCCATCTATCAGGATGTCGGAGGGCAGTCATTTTGTTCTTGTAGTTGGTGAAGGAAAGGCGGGCGTTGCGAATGCTTTTCCTGGCTTCCGCAGCATCCTCCAGCACTTCTGCTCTTCTCTCTTTGAGGTCTTCCTTTATCACTTCTCTGCACTGCTTTGCAAGCTTGGACGTTAGCATTTGGTCTCCTGAGGCTCGCACCTTACTACATTGGTGAATGAACTCGAGAGTTTTTGAAGACAGGCGTCCTTTTGTGTCTTTCTCTTGGCATTCTTCGCACAATCATGGAGGTGCTGAACCAGTCAGTTGTATTCTTTATCCATGTAGACAATGATACTATCATCCCATGTTGCCACAATGGTGCCAAAGAGTTCCCAGTTGATGGTCGTTCTGGTAGTTCTCTTAAACTCTGCAGCCTTTTCTCCCAGTTGCAAGAAGTAGAATTTTGCATGAAGGAGACGGTGGTCCAATCCTGTTTGGAATTTTTTGGACAACAGCGACATCGGTCAGGCAAAACCTTTGATTCAAGATGATATGGTCAATTTCACTGTGGAACTGTCCACCAGGAGATTCCCATGTCCAACGTTTCGCTTCAGCATTTTGGAACTGTGAGTTCCCATGAATGGTTTTGGTGGATATGATGAACTCAGATAGTATCTCACCCTGTTTGCTCCATTCTAGGCCATGGGTCCCAATGTGGAGTTCTTCGGCCGATCTTCTTGGTCCTATCTTGATATTGAAATCACCAACTATGATCTTGTAGAAGGTGTGATTTTTTTTATAGAACTCCAGTTCCATGTAGAATTTCTCAATTTCTTCTTCCTTGTATGTGGATGTTGGTGCACTGTTCATGAAAAATGAACTATTTCTAGAGGCCCCATTCACTTTCAATGGAACAAACATCTCTGAATGCAACAGCTCTGTGTACCTAGGTGGAGAAGTCAACATGATGAATGACCTAAAACCTGAGCTGTGCAGGGATGAAGAGAGTGGCATGGAATGCCTTCAAAAACATTGAAGAAATAGCTAAAACGACAAAGAACTTCCAGCTCCAGGCACATCTCTTTGACTCCACCATTCTCCCTGCATTAACATATGCCTCAGAGACCTGGGCCCTAGAAAGCAGGAGGAGAATGCTACTCGGGTCTCCCAAAGAGGAATTGAAAGAGCTATGCTTGGAATATCACACCTCACTCAAGTGAGAGAAGGAATCTTTAGTTCCGACCTCCATCGCTGTTCCAAAGTCAGGGAGGCTGTCTCGTTTGCCAAAGCATCGAAAATCAGATGGGTTGGACATGTAATACGATTTGGACATGACCACTGACTAGAGCTGTTACCTACTGGATCCCACGGATGTCAAAAGATCACATGACCGCCCACTTACAAATGGTCAGTCTTCTTTGTCAAGACCCTGAACAAACAGTTTGAGGATCTTCATATTCCTGAAGCAAGCAGATGCCATTGGGCTACACTGGCACATGATAGGGTCAAATAGAAATGTTACTGGCGCCTGCTCAAGCAAATCGGTGAATAACGGGATGCCAAGTGATCAAGTGAAGTGATCTTTCAGCTCACCCATTTGAACTGTAAAAACGCTTACTTATTTCATTTACAGAATTTTGAAAGGACTATTAATTGCTTTAGTCTTCTGACTAGTTTCTAATTCTTCTAATAGCAATTTTATCTTAATATATATCTTCTTTTTAACTCTTTATTATTAGAATGGGTATTTCTTTTTTGAATAATTTTTTGTTTAGATTTGGGACCACACCTTACTGTGCTCAAGCCTGACTAGGCCCAATTGACTCTATGGGGTGCCAGGATCACACCTAGATCATCTCCCTGCCTGCTATACTATCCCCTCTGGTCCCACCTTTGAATATTTTAAGGTAATCCAGAAACTACTATGTATACAATTTTTAGGATTCAAGTCAACTTCTGGTTCCTTGACTTTATTGAATGTTTTCTTAGTACTGCATTTCTTTATTTTCAATTTCAACTTGATGACTGAACTAGGGACAAAGTCTTTTTATTTTTTCTGGAAAAAGTCAAATACTACCATGTTTTACAAATTTGCAGTAGTTTATGGTGGCCCCTGCATGCCTCAGGGCAAGAAACTTACAATATTTGGCTATGATTCCAGTTTGTAATAGTTTGGGGGCTATTGCAGATCTAGTACTTAAGAGCTTGTCACAAATCAGATCTGTATGTCTGGCTTTGCTCCTTCTTAACATGTTCGTGGTTTGATTCAATTTGAAATCTTATCATTTCTCAATTATTTCTTCCCCTTATCCCCCACCACACATGCACAGATTGGAAGTTTCCAGTTACACATTGTGATTCTAGCTGGTGACCTTGGTTTAAGTCCATTCCTTTACAATTTGCTCCTTGTCTTTATCTATATTTAGAACTTGAGTTCAATGTGCTATAGCTTCATCATTTGCTATATATTTCAATACTTATCTGGCAATAGAAATACTTGTAGTGAGTAGATATACAGTTTATTTTTAAAATGTTAGCTAAATAAAATTGATTTTGAGGTTATTTCCAGAGTCAGTATTAAACATGTAAATTACTACTGCCTCCTTGACCGAAATCTTTTATATATAACATAAAGAATTAATTTTGTTTATAAAATAATTTTTATTATAACTGACTTAGAAACAATAGAAAACATAGAGAAAATAATTAAGCAATAGTCCAATTACACAGGAATCATTATTATTAACATTTTACCATATTGTCATTTGTAGTTTGCTTTCTATCAATAGGATTCACACTGTATAAATTCTTTTGCTTCAGGTTAGATTTATAATGCCATTAAATTATTTTCAAAAGCAGTTTTTCCAACTACTACTTAATGTCCCAGCATATGGACATATCACAAAAGCATAAATTTTCTAAGTTTTAAGATCTCCCATTTCATAAGTCATGTAATTACCAAATGAAAGGCTCTGAATATTTTTTGAGGCACTTTATATTTAACAAAATATCCATATTATCCAGTTTGCCTTATGGTGATTGCATTATGAGTTCATTATCCAGCAGCCATATCCCATCCAAGCCCCCACCCCCACTCTCCCAACCCTAGAGTATGCCAGGAGTATTCCTTGAGCACAGAGCAGGTGTATTCCCCTGAGCACCATTGGAGTGCGACCCAACAACCAAAATCAAACAAAGTAATTACATTTGTGCTTCATATCCAAAATCTTTTTCAGACTTTGAATTTAGTTTTGTGCCAATCTGACAATTCTGTATGTTTCTTCCTAAAATATTAATTGGTTTCAAAGTTCTTTGCCATTTCCTTTGTATGTTTTCTTTCAGTCTTAAATTCTTGATTTTTTTTTATTAATTGACAGGTATTCATTTTTTTGTGTCTTTCCAGGAAGGGCATATGAATGATTTATCTTTCATGATGTTAAGTTTAGTAAAATGACTTCCTGCTACCTTTTCATATGAGCAAGTTGGATATAATAAATCTCTCAGGTTACAAATCTTCCCTGTCACAATTCAGTACAAATTGTTTCACTATCTTTGGACATTAAATAAAAGTGAGACCTGCCTTATTTTTGCTAATTTAGAGATATGCCTTTATAATATTTTTTAAAGTTTGTAATATATAAATTCACTGTTGCAATTTTAAATCAAATAAAACTTCCCAAGCATTTCTGTCAATTAAGGATTAATTGTATTTTAATTTCACTCTTTTATATATAAGACAGGTATGGCTGTGGTGCCTGGCTGTATTGGCAGGTGGCAGACAGGAGACAGGCTTGTCTACACCTAGGGCTCTTCCCTGTGGGCCCTGGATGGTTGATGGTCTAACATAAAATAAGACTGGGCCCCATGGGATGAACCCAAAGCCATGGTAGAGCCTTGCAAGCTACCCGGGGTGTATTCACTAAGCCAAAAACAGTAATAATAATAGACCTCATTCCCAATGAATGGAGACATTACTGGTTCCCGCTTGAGCAAACCGATGAACAATGGGAAGACAAGTGATACAAGTGATATATAAGGCAGGGTATTTGTAGCTTTTAAATTTTATTATATATTTAAGGACAAGTTTGTTGTTTTGATTTATGTCTCAATAACCTCTATTAGATATAAATTATCATTCACTTTTGTTACTTCTCTGCTTTCATCATTTGCTAGACTATTCACTTAATTTTTGGCAGTACCGCTTCTGTTTTGTGATTCCTGAAATATATTTCTATTTTGCTATTTTGTTTTGGATTTCCATAGCCATTTTCTTAACTCAGCCAGTTTATCAACTTTGCATTTATCTCTGAGCAGTCCCTCTTTGGACAATCTGTTCCTGCTTCATTGAATCAGAATTTTATTTTTATGTTTTTGAAGATGGTAGTGTGATGATATGTATTAAATATTTCTTCTCTTATGTGGAATTGAATTTTCCAATGAGTCCTTTTTATTACCTGAATCAGTAGGGAAGATACACTTCCCTGTTACCATCTCCCTCTGTAGCTCTATAAAATACATAGTTGTAGAAATATCTGTATGTTCCTAAATGTAAATAGGACTAGTTATATCCTAGAGCCAACACATAACCATTGTGGGTTGTTCTTTACTTCTATACCACCCTAATTTGGTTTAACTTTTGTTTCAGAATAATACCTCTGAGATCTATGTTCATGTTGTTCACTGTTGAAGAAGATAGCATGTGGATAGACTCTATAAATAATATAGATAATATGGAGAAACTGAATACATTGAAAAACAGGGATTACAATTCAAGCACTGTATGCCTTGTACATCACTTATAAGATTATGAAAGTAAAGACATACAGATAGTGTAATAATAGTGTGGCTTAATCTAACTTGTTTGCCTCTATCCTACATGGGTGAGTTAAGTTTGATTATATAATGTAATTATGGTAAGAAGTCCTAGGCATATGGACCAGGACCTCAAAAGCCTTTGGATTGCAGAGATTTGGGGGAGGTCATGTGGGATTCAGATCACTTAACTCACCTTTAAACAGAATAGCTAATGCCTTTTCTCTTTGAGTGCTACCAAAATGCTTGAAAGTCACTGTGACAGTATAAAATTAGAACTTTAATTTCTTTTTTAAGGCAGATAGTTTGAAATGTCGGATGAATACTGAATGACTAGATGTGTTAGTCAGATAAAGATGAGAACACAGAGACTAAAGAGACTAAAGGCAGAAGATCTTATGCAAGGATGTTTATTAGAGAATCAGAAGAAATCCAGGTTGACTTGATCACTTGACATCCCGTTATTCGTCGATTTGCTCAAGTGTGCACCAATACACTTTCCTTTTGTTCCTTTCACGTGCCAGTATAGCCCAATGGCATCTGCTTGCTCCAGGAATACAAAGAGTCTCAAACTGTTCATTCAGGGTCTTGACGAAGAAGTCTGATCATCTTGTAGATGGGCGCCCACGTGATCATTTGACATCTCATGGGATCCAGGGGGTAACAGCTCTAGTCCAGCAGTCATCTCAAAGTCGCATTACATGTCCATCCCATCTGATTTTTGAAGCCTTGACAAACGAGAAAGCATCCCTGACTCTCAATCGTTGGTGGAGGTCCGAACTCCAGATTCCTACTCTCACTTGAGTGAGGCATGATATTTCAAGCACAGCTCCTTCGATTCCTCTTTGGGAGACCCTAATAGCATTCTCATCCTGCTTTTTGTAGGGTGTTGGATGATAGGCTTAGCTAGCTTGGAAGCTTTGCTCACAGCTTAATCTAGTTACATGTTATTAAGACATTGTTCATTCTAATGAGATCTCTCTTCTATGTAAACACTGATAGACCGTGTGGCAGTTACAGAAGTTACCTTGACCTGAATAACTTCTGACTTATTATACATCCACTAAGGCTTCTTTTTAAATTTTTTTATTATACCACAGTGAAACATACAGTTACAAGGTGTTCATAATTGGTTTTTGTAATACCAATTATGAACACACCAATACCAATACAGTATTCCAGTACTCATCCCTCCACCAGTGCCCCATCACCACCACCAGTATACCCATACCCCCTCCCGCCCATCCCCGGGCGTACCTCAGTAGCAGGTACTCCCTTTTCCTCTCTTTTTCTCTCTGTCTCTATCTCTGTCTCTGCCTCTCTACCCCCTTCTTTTATACATTGTGGCTACCCTGCAGACATATAGGGTTTATCATGTAAGTCTCTTTGTGTACATTCAATGGTGAGTTCTAGTCTGAAATTACCATTGCCCACACTCAGTAAAACATTGGTATATGTTTATATTCTATTAATGAATGCAGTTATTCTACATCTGCCTTTTTCCTTCTGACTAATTTCACTCAGTATAGCAAGGCTTCTATACTGAAGAATAGAATGTTAGATAACAATGTTATCTATATTGGGCACAGCTCCTCTTTACTCACTGCACCCAGCATGGAACAGTTAGAATTTACCAGAAGACTGCCACCCTGGCTATGTTGAGACTATCGTTCAAGATTATAAGAAGGATCATACTAGTTTGACCTCACACAGGCGAGTGTGACCCTTTCAGTATACAGAAAACAAGTTACTCAGTATCACCCTGGTGCAGATTATAAATAAGAAGGACCTTGTAATCTGCATTACAATGTAATCTAATTCATGTAATCTACCATCTAGATTACATGAAGCCCATGAAATTGATGTATTACTTTATACCAGCTCTCTCTCTCTCAATGTTTTATTAAGAGATCATCTCAGAGGAAGAGACTAGTCCTTGGCTAACCCTTTGTTTATACCTACAATAGTGTGTGGCACCACCCTTCTACACTCTTCTAGAAGAGCTAGAGTTCTTTCATTATATTGTATTGCGGTAGTAGAGCTTTTGTACTATTAAAAGACTTTTTTGGAACTGGGCTGGACTTGTGAGTTTTCATCCTTTTACTGGCGACCTCAGAGGTAGAAGAAAACTCCTGTCCTGATACTGTTGGGGGCGCCAGCGGCTCCCCGTCAGTAGGGCATGTGCCCAGAGCCAGAGGTTCTTTATCCTTTTAGCTATTTCTTCAATGCTCTTGAAAGCATTCCATGTTGCTTTCTTCTTCCTGTGCAGCTCAGGTGCTAGGCCGTTCATCATGTTGAGTTCTCGACCTAGGTACACATAACTGCTGCATTCAGAGATGTTTGTTCCATTGAGAGTGAATGAAGCATCTGGAAATAGTTTGTTTTCATGAACATTGTTTTCTTGAGATTCAGCTGTAGACCTACCTTTCTACATTCACAGTCGAAGTTAGCCAGTATTTGTGCCTCTTGGCTAAAGTTTGGTATTATTAGAATGATGTCATCAGCGAAGTGGAAGTGGTGTAGTTGCCGACTGTCTATTTTCACTCCTTCCATTCCTTCCCATTCAATTGTCGTATGACATATGCCACTAGGATTTAGGAGGATATGGGACCCAACAAAGAATGAATTTTAAAGCAAAGAAAGAGTTGCACTATTATTTTTAAAATTATGGAAAGGTCCTGGGAGAGGGGTGCTTAGAAATTAGTAACAGTGAACAACAAAGGCTTCATGGTTTGTCAAAAACCATGACAAACAACAAAGGTTTGTCTCATATTCACACATTCACATAATTATTAATTTGTTAATTCATTTTATTTTTTATTAATTCATTTTTTGTTTCATTCATTGAGGAAACACATTAACAAATAGCTACTGAGTTGTTGGCACTGTGATGGACTCACACAATTTCTGATTTTCATCATAAAGCTGTTTCCATTATGCCATCTTACTTCTCTACTTGCCTGTATGCTCTGTTTGAGAAGTTTCAATTATGTCTCTCTGTCTATATAAAGAATTTTTGTTCTTTACACCTAGGTTGGGTAGCCTCTGTATAAACAGCTGTTAGTGATATGTGTTACCTGTGTTATCAGTATTCTAAAGACATATTCTTAAAAGTCTCTGGAATGAGGGAGGAATGTTTGAGACAGTTAAAATGTGTCATCATCAGGAGTGACCATGTGTCTGTACTTGTCAGAAACCCATAGTTTTCTTGTAGAGTTGACAAATGATTTCAACTCAGTGAATCTTTTATTCAGGATGAACATATTGGCATTTTTATGCATATATTGTATGTGTTCTACCACATTGTATGTGGCCAGGCTTTAATCCAGATTTGTCTCTTTTGTTTTCAACTATTTAACTAAATCTCATAGTTAAAGTGTATAATTAAGATTGAGCCAAGACTCCTTTACTATTTTGGGTTCTATAACATCTTCAGTCTTCCCTTAATGAAAATCTTTTCCAAGATTTTCAACAGTGGTACATCTGTTTTACTTTGAGGTAACTATGATAAGCATCTGCATGGAGGAATGGTCTGAACAAAACCAGGATACATTTGTTTATCATGTTATGGATTACCTAGTCTTACAGTGTTTATGAATAAATCACACAGGATGGATAAGCCAGTAACAATAACATTATATTTTATACTGGATTTAAAACATGAATTTGTGCATTTTGCTTTTTCTATAGAAGCAAAAAAAAAACCTTTTAAATAAAAAATAGAGTTTTCATTGTCTCTCGGTATTAAGATGCACAGATTGTACATCTCCTAATTAAATTCAAACTCTGCAACCAGTTGGCTAGTTGAGAATTCTAGTGCTCACAGTTGGTCTATTCAGTACACTAAACATTAATAAGTCAAAAATAAAAGTACATCTTCATAATATTATATTTATTTTATACTATAACTGTAAACACCATCATTCTACAATTGTACAGAATTCTTGGGGAGCGATAGCGGAGGGGTGGTTGCCTTGGCGCTGGCCGCGTGCCGCCCGGGTTCGACCTCCCATATCGCCCGAGCACCGCCAGGAGGAAATTCCTGAGATCGCCAGGTGTGACCAAAAAAAAAAAAAAAAAGAATTCTATCTAATTCTTAAAGCTCATTTTCACTGTCACTGTCTTCCCTTTCATCATCGATTTGCTTGAGCGGGCACCAGTAACATCTCCATATGACCTGTCTCATGCAAGTAGAGCCCAAGGGCACCTGCTTGCTCCAGGAACATAAAAGGCCTCAAACCATTCCATCAGGTCATGAGAATGAGGTCTATAATTGTTACTGGTATTTGGCATATCAAATTCGACACGGGTAGCTTGCCAGGCTCTGCCGTGCAGGTAGCATACTCTTGTAGTCATCTCAAAATCTCAAAATCCAGCATTTATTGATGAGCCAGCTGCTCGACCCAGGCTGTAATGGGCTGGTCTGCTGGGTGGAGTTCTGACGAGGGGGAAGCAGAGCCTCACAACAAGCCAGATGAGCCCCCACTCCATGTCACTTTTCCACACCCGGACTTCCCCCTTGTCAAAGCTCATTTTAAATATGTTAAATGTAATGAAAGTTCACAAAGGTTCAGGGGCTTCCTTAAGCCATACAGATGATTAGTAAGAGAGACAGAACTGAAAAATCACATTATTCATATTTGTAATTTACTGTTCTTTGCATAAACAACTCTTTCATAGATTAGTTACTTTAAAACTATATTTGAGGGATCACTATCACGATCTTCCCGTTCATCATCTATTTCCTAGAGCAGGCACCAGTAATAGCTCCATATGTCCTATCTCATGCTAGTAGAACCCAAAGGCATCCGCTTGCTCCAGGAACATAAAGAGCCTCAAACCATTATATTAGGTCATGGGAATGACCTAATATAAATGTTACTGGTATTTGGCATATCAAATATGACACGAGCAGCTTGACAGACTTGCCGTGCGGGTGGCATACTCTTGTAGTCACCTCTAAATAAAGCATTTATTGATGAACGCGCGCGCCGCTAGCCATAGTCTGGTCTGCTGGGTGGAGTTGTGACGAGAGGGAAGTCCGGATGTGGAAAATGGCAGCCCCCATGGAGTAGGGGGTCATTTGGCTTGTGGTGAGGCTCTGCTGGGGTGGCAGGCCAGGGCTAGAACCCGCCATGCCTCCCGAGCATCTCATGAGAGGCTGGGGAGGAGCAAGTAGCAGCTCTGCCCCATGTCTGAGAATCTCTGGTTCAGCATACCTGGGCGGAGTGAAAAAAAATACTCCTGCAGGGTGGATGTCGATCCGGGCTGTGATAGACTGGTCTGCTGGGTGGGCGTGTGACAAGAAAGAAGTCCGGATGTGGAAAATGGCAGCCCCCATGGAGTAGGGGGCGTTGTCTGGCTTGTTGTGAGGCTCTGCTGGGGTGGCAGGCCAGGACTAGAACCCGCCATGCCTCCCAGGCGCCTCATGAGCGGCTGGGCACAGGGATAGCAAGTAGCAGCTCTGCCCCATGTCTGTGAGTCTCTGGTTCAGCATACCTGGGCGGATTGAAAAAAATACTGCTGCAGGGTATTTGAGGGATAGCAATGATATTTAATTTAATGCTAGATCCAGAATAATAGTCATTTTGATTCTTTGATTTCATATGATGAATCAGGTACAGAATGGAGGGTAAAGACATACAGTGATTGTTGGGTCAGTGCAGTAAAGACTCCGATAGTCTTAGGTGATATTCATACTAGATGGTAACCCAAAGAATCATTTACTTCAATGTTAACATAGCTTTTTATATAGTATATTTTTCTATTTAGTGTAGAGTCTCCAACAAAAGGACAGATATCAGTTATTCTAAAGCTGTATTCTGTTTTGTCCCAACATGACCATTTAAAAATATGCAAACAGAACACTTCAAATAAGTAAATAGCTGTTTGACTGATATGTCCCTTTTGAGCATGATCATTTTTCTCTAAACATTAAAATATGGCTTTATGAGACTTCAGGGTGATTTTGGTCTATGTTCACTCAGTCAGAGGCAAGCTGTTCTCATCACCCATGACTTTGGCTTCTCTTTCACTTGTATTTTCCATTTCCTTTCTCTGGACCAGATGTGTGGATTTCCCTGTTGTGCCCAATGACAGAGTAGACTTTTGTGGAAACTTCCAGGACTATGTGTAATCTCCTGGCTTTGCAGAGTTCTCAAACACTGAAGCGAACAAATTCTGATGTTTCACAGCCACAGGAAATAGGTTAGAGAAATTGAGAGGAGGACAGTTCGGGTGGAGTTTTCACATATGTTTCTTCTTGGTGGAAAGAAAATCAAGGGTAGGGATCTGGTATAACAACTTATATTTCTACCTTCCTTTTGCCTTGTGGATTAGGAGAACAGCCACATGAGAGAAGACTTGCAGGTCAGAGGACGACTTCCTCATCCTAGAATCTCTGGTTCAAAGGGTCATTAAAGGTCGTGTTATTGAGCTTCCTATCAAAACCAAACCAGACCAAGTTTACAGAAGAGTGTAAGAAAGACTTTTTTATTGAATAAACTGCCTTCTTGGATCTAAAACTACTAACTACCCACAGCAGCTGAGGTCACTCGAATTGGTTAATGTTATAAAAAAAGGAGTGTTAACTGCATTAAAGAAAATGATTGCAGCTTCTTAGCCAATCCAAAAGTCTGGTGATTAGAAGTTGAAAAGATAAGATACATTGATGATATTGGTTTGGTATGAACATTTGATATTCTTAAAATCTCTTTAACCCTGGGACCATAATAAAGGAATCCTGCACTCCACTAGTCACCCCTTCCTGCAGGGTTTCAAGATAGAAGTATGCACAGAGGCTGAAACAAGATGAAATAAGACTTAATAATAGCTAGAGGCTTAGGAATACATCACAGTGAAAACACTGATGGGCTGGGATGTATTCCACAGATGTCGCCTTTATCTTAAGTCATATATGCTATCTTAAGGGTCTATGCTAGTAAAAAAGGAAGCCAAACAATATATTATCTCTTTGGACACATCAAAGCAAATTGCAAATTTAACAACTTAGCTAAAGTAAATTCCTCACACACAACGATTGTCTGGGTTCATTTGGGGATAAAGGAGCAGCCAGATTTTCTGGACAGTCCTACCTAGTGGGAGAGCAGAAAACCTTCAGAGTAGAAGGGAAATATCAGAACTACTGTAGTCTGCTATTCTGACTATTGTGGAATAATATAGAAAGGGATTTGTAATGACCTTGCAGGCTCAGTGACTCCAAATGCACTGGGTGAAAGGCATCTCGCCAGACAAACCTACATTACCTCTCTTTTTCCTTTGGGTTTTGGTTGAGGGGGTCAAGAAATTGTGTGTGTTGGACTACCTTGCATGGCATCCCTATCCAGAAATACCCATCTAGTCTCCCTCCACTTTGATCCTGATGTCGTCTTAAATAAGGAATGATATCCAAATTAGATCCCAGCCTTGTAATTTGGACATGAATCTGGCTTCTATTATAAAAAATGGCAAAGCCACTTTCCCACAGTTTTTACTGCAGCTACTAAAACCATTCTATAGTGCAAATGAAACTACCAGTACATTCTGTGGTACTCGCTTAATGTTTTAACATGGTCACTGAAGAACATGCAAAGGATAAACCATCTTACTCAAGAAAAGATAAAGTACATTTTTAAAGATAAAGACCATAGATGAGTTCAAGCTTCCTACGTTGTGATAATAATCATGGGAAAGCGCTTGTGTAATAGCACGTGACACACACAGAGCATTTGTGATGAAAATTTTAAATAAAAATGGATGATCTGTGGGCCCCCAAGATAATACAGTGGCACTTGTCTTGCATGTGACAGACCTGAGTTCTGTCCCCAGCACCACACTCAGCACTGTCCACTACACTTTACTAGGAGTGATCCCTGACCACAATGCCAGGAGTAATACCAGAACACTACTGGGTATGGCCCCCTAAACTATAAGCAAACATAACTAGTAATCTGATATGCCTAGTCTATCATTTCTAACTTACTTGTTTCTGGTGTTTTTGGTTGTGTTTTATTTTTTGGGAGGTGTGGCAGTGGGACATACAGCAGTGCTTGAGACTTACTCCTAGCTCTACACTTAGGAATCACAATCATTCATGGTGGGGCTCTGAGGACCATATGTATTGCTGTGAATTGAACCCAGGTACGGTGCAAAGTAAGCACCGTACCCATTGTACTATCTCTCAGGCACCTGTTTCTAGTTCTTGAAAGACGACTTTGTTTCATTGTCATCTTATTTCCTTGTCCTTCATTTTTTCATGTAATTAAATATTTGCCTCAGAACTTGGGTTGAAACTGTTGTGATTTGATCCTGGTATTTAATTTTTTAAAAAGACACAAAGGTTATTTTTATTTTTATTTCTTTTGCTTTTAGAGTCACACCCAGCAATGCTCAGGGGTTACTCCTGGCTCTACACTCAGGAATTACTCCTGGCGGTGCTCAGGGGACCATATGGGATGCTGGGGATCAAACCTGGGTCGGCTGCATGCAAGGCAAATGCCCTACCCACTGGACTATTGCTCCTGCACCCCAAAGGTTAACTTTAAGATATGACTGAGTTGTGATTTTCTCAAGCCAAAATTTTGACCTTAACATTTTCAGTATTTCCTAGGTGTCTGGTGTTAAAAGTCACATTTCATAATTACCAAGAATGATCAGATTCTGCCCTTAGCTTTCCTTTAAGCTTCTCTTTACTAAAAAGTGCTCATGCCAAGTCTACCACTTTGAGTGAACCCTACTAGACTTAGGATTAAGTCTAGTACTTTCACATTTTCTTTTTTTTTTAGTCAGTTTCCGAACAAGCTAGAAAAAAAATTGATTCACACAATTTCTGGATTCTATATTAATTTGCCTACTCACTGGAATTTGCTTTTAATTCCAGTATCAGTACTGTGACCTGCTCTCATAGTCTTTCACAGATGTGCACAAAACAGGAAAGTTTCCGAACTTCCCACATCCATTTCCCCTCTGAAGTCAAATACGGTCATAGTCTTTGTTTTTAGGTTTAACCTTGCAAACTCAAGAAGTCCTTTTCATGCTCTGCTTAGTGCTATGATTTTGACACTTTTGTGCTTTAGTTGGTGATTTTGATTGGCTTCTAAGTGTAGTGCTGGGTACTATCTATTGTCCCTAAGCACAAAAGTCTGTGGTGTATCTTATGGAGGGTGTGTGTATGTGTGTGTGTGTGTGCATGCGTGTGTATGTGTGCGTGTGTTAGATACCTTTGTTTCAGCCATGATTATTGTGCTGTCTACTGTAAAGTCCATATTAATCAATTATATCTATTAAATTAGATGTCTTTAAATGGCTTTTATAGAACAAATTTATGTACTGATCAGTTCACAAAAATCATGTAACCAAAGGTTTTCAGGAAGCTAACTGTATCTCCCTTAGAGCAATGGTTCAGAATTTACAAATTTAATATTTGCAACAAATTCACAGATGTATGAACAAATAGCATCTGTAATTTTGTTTCAAAATTGAAGACCAGAGTGATAGTACAGCAGGTAGGGTGCTTGCCTAGCAGCATGGCTGACCTGAGTTCGATCCCAGGCTCATATAGTCCCTCCTTAGAAGTCCTAAGCACCACCAGGTGTGTCCCCCAAATAAGTAAACAAAAAATTACAGCTGCAAATGGTATAAATAAATACTATAGACTCAATAAGCCATGAAAGGATGTTGACACATTGTTGGCTGTGTAACAACATGTTATAGTGAGGGGAAAAGGCAAAAGTTTCTCAATCTGGAATTTCTTTAAACAGCCAGAGAGAAAAGTATCATTTTCTAGACCATTTCACTTTGATCGTAGCTTGTTTTCACTCACCCACAGTGCTTTCCAAAACCCTGGCAATTTAATATAAAAAATTAGTCTCATTGTTAAGTGTATATCTGCAATTTGAGGACCCATGAGGAAGAGGCCCCCACTTTTTGATAAAGGTGGGTTATTGCGCTTACTTTAACTCTTGACATTACATTAAACCTCTGCTATCAGGCTATGTTGATACATAATACTGTTTTATATTTCAAGTACTGCTTAATATAAAACTATTTTAGTTACAGGCATTTAGATGAGTAAAAGGTAGTTTCTCAGTAGTTCGTGAACAGAAAAAATTTATTGCTTTTTATTTTTTTGTCAGAATCCATTTCATTATTGATTAGACTATCCCATTGCAGTAGATGGTTAAATAAATCTGACACAGAATTTTCATTTCCAACTGTTCATAGCTGGGGATAGATAAGATATGCAGAATTGTGAGCTCTATATTCTTGAAGTAAGGCAGGGCTTGGAGCTGGTAAGATATACAGTAGGGAAAGTGTTTGCCTTGCATGCAGCTGAGCTGGGCTCCATCCCTAACACCCCAGATAGCATCCCAATCCCTGCAAGAAGTGATCCCTTAGTGCAGATCCAGGAGTAATCCCCAAGCGCAGCTGAATGTGTCGCCTCTCAAAAAAATGCAGGGCTTCATCAGTTGGGTTATAATCTTTAATGAATGTCCTCAACTCTATTTCACATTAGACATGGCTAGAAGATCTCTCAGACCGCTAAAGTCCTGAAGAACATGAAATTTTCAGGCACCACAGAAAGTTTGATTTCTAGACTGTTTGTTAATGTATTAACAAATATATGTTAATATATTAACAAATGTATGTTAATGTATTAACAAATGTATGGCAACATGTATTAACATACATGTATTAACATACATTTGTTATTTAATGCATGGCTACCTATAGGCCATTTTCATCAATCCACTAACCCAGTGTGAGACATAGTCTGCACCTTCTGATTGTGAATTACAAATGTCAAGAAAAACAGCAATAAGAAGTCAGCAAAATTTGAAGGTTTTCTCAAGTGCCTTCTATGAGCCTAGCCAGACACACATTTCTTATTTCTTTTGGTAAATAGATTCAGATTCGGTATGATTCAGTGAACTAAAAAAATACCCTCTGCTCAAAGCTCATCTTTGCCTGCTAATTGCATGAAGCTTAGCAGATCTCCTCACACAACACCAAATAAGGGCTGGCTGGAAATCAAAACCTCCTTGCCAAGTGCTTAGGATTTTCCAAAGTAACTTTAATGTTCCTGGAGATGTTGATTAATGGAAATGGGGAACTTTGTGGACTGGGGATAAGCCCCCATGGATTGATAGCCTGTTACTAGTGTTTATTATATTTTTGACTCCAGGTTTTGAAAGCTTTTCTCCAGATCCTTCCTAAGGGGAACTTCCTCCATCAAAAGTAACAGATAATGGGGGGTAGGATTCAATACCTCGTGATGAAATACTAAAGAGAAGCATAGAAGGTTAATAAGTCCAGAGTTTTGCCCTCCATTCTGTATTGCTCCGCCCAAACACAAAACCTAATTAGTGCATCCAGAGAAGCGTTAAATGGATTTCACGCTGTGTATAAAGGCTCTATGTCCATTGGTGCCCCTTTTAAATGTGTGGCTGAGTGAGGGTAGAAATTGGGATAAGAAATTGCTGCTGGTAATGTTTCTGCAAATTTATGTACTTTCGGGTGTGGACAGCAGAAAGATATGCTCATAACTTAGGTACTTCTTGTTTTCACTTTATTACTCTAACTAGCCTCTCGTGTTCCTTGCCTACTTGGCTCATACATATTCCCCATGTCCACCCCTCATAAGTCTAGTTTCCAAAGATTTGACTTAAACTTGTTTCCATTCTGAATAATCAGATATTGCTAGCCACTGTTGCACATTGAGTACCCACTGGGTAATGAACACAGAATAGAACACAAGAATTAGAGGTATTACTTTTTTTTTGTCCCTGGATATTTTATTTCCTTCTACGGGAGCTAGAACACATAAAATCTGATATATAGAGCCTTAGTCTAACAATAGAGTTCTTTGTACCTTATTGAAGTACTGTTTTGTAGTATGAACCTTCTCTCTGAGATTTGTCTCTGCTGTTTTCCATGTCCATGTTCATCAAACTTTACTTCCTTTACAAAATGCCCAGAGGGTTATAAACAAATCAGCATTGTCCAAAGTGCATGCCCTGTCCATGCTTGGAGACTTCAACAATGCAATGGAATACTTCAGGGAATAGGTTAAACACAGATCACTATACTTCACAATATATTTTGAATCATAGGTTCAGAACTCGATCATGTGAATTTGAAAATGTGTTATAATGTATCTAGTTAAAAATTACAGTTGAGCATATTTTCCCTTTGTTAATGAAACCAGAATCTTTTAGCTTCAGTAGTTTTGTCAATTCTTCTAGTGCTTAATCTATGGGGGCAAAAGTTAAAACCCATGTTGTACACATTCCTTACTAATAAATGCATAGAATGGCAGATTATCAGTGAATTTCTGTGAATGTTTCCTGTAATTTTTTTTCTCAATGAGGTTGCAAAAGTCTTGATGGCAAAAAATGGTGCATCTTATTTTCTTAAACCTCTCTTAGTTCCTGACACACACTGAACCCACAAAATAAACTTGAATGATGTTGGCCAAGCAAATTTTGGGATAGGTGGGAAGAATATGACACTTTTGGTCTGCCAGTTCTCCAGAAATTCAGTGGAAAATGTTTCAACTCTATTTGTTCCAAATGTATTGCCCACTTACCTTTCTTCTCCCTTCCATTTGGAAAGGTACATATTTAATGTTTTTCAGAGAAAGGAATTACAGAAAGTAGTGTTCCTCAGTACTAAAGATTGGATTCAAATCCTGGCTCTGACTATTTTGCCTATATGATCTTGGAAAATTGTTTAAAAGTTCCAAGCCTCCATCTATTTATTTATAAAATAAGGATAAATACACAGACTTCTGAGAATAGAGAGAATATATGCTTGAAATAAACTTAATATAAAATATGAAACTCATAAAATATAAAACTCATTTAGGCATTTGTTTATACACACCTCGTGGGGGAATGACTGCTTATTCTGGAAAGATGCTGAAGTGCTCATAGATTGTACAGAGAAACAAAGTGCAAACAGTGTGTTGGCTTGAGGCACCTAGAAGACAAAAGCCTAAGGGTGGGAAATCTGTAGTGATTCCAATGTTTTCCCTTGGTGACTTTCATTGATCATGAACTTAACTGAAACATCAATTCTGTATTTGCATAGCTCGTTTTTAGTTGGGAGGCAGGATGTGAGTCCCAACATACCACCACCAATTTGTTGGTGCCTTTAGTGTATGTTGCTTCCAGAGTAATTCACATGAGGTACAATGGTCTGACATTACACATATTATTATTTCGTATTTTTCTTCCCTAAGACAGCATACCGAATACTAGAAACAAAAACTTGTCTTGATGCAAAGTTTGTGAAATCAGATGCCTAAAAGGAAAGGAAGATGGTTAAACCAGAAGAGGCAAAATTCTTATCAAACTGTTTGTAAAGGTCCAATCTTGGGAACCTGTTTGGTGTTTTTGTGCTACTTCCAGTATGTTCCACACCTGAGCTATTGTTAAGTCTGCAGAGACTCAGGCACCAGCAGAGTGGAAACCTTTTGAAAGAGAACCCTCTGGGATTTTGTTTGTTTTGAAGAGTCCTAAATAATTCATATATATCTTACATTAGAGGGTAATAATATTTCCTAGACCTAAACTAAAAATTAGGCTCTTTTTGATTTGGGGGCCATACCCAGCTAGTGATGCTCAGGATCACTCCCAGCAGGCAGGAGAACCAGAAGAGATGAAAAGGATAGAATCCAGGTCTGCCACCGGCAAGACAGGTGCCTTAACTGGTGCTGTTCTGTCTCACACCCCCAGAATTAAGATACTTGAATTGATATTTTTCAGTGTTCCATGTGAACGTTTTTCCTTAGGAATCAAATCAGTAAACAAAGTCTGACTCTTTCAGTTGAAGTGTGGAAATGGTAATGGCAGACTAAAACTCACCATTGAATATACACAAAGAGACTTAAGTGATAAACTCTAAATATCTGCAAGGCTAGCCACAATGTGTAAAAGAAGAGGGAGAGAGATGCAGAGACAGAGAGAGAGACAGAGAGAGAGAGGAAACAGGGGTACCTGCTATTGAGGCAGCCTGGGGGTGGGTAGAAGGGGTGGGGTACATTGATGGTGGAAATGGGGCACTGGTGGAGGGATCGGTGCTGGAATACTGTATTACCAAGAACCAACTATGAACACCTTTGTAATTGTACGTCTCACTGTGGTATAATAAAAAATTAAAAAAAATGAAAACACTGTGCGGTTGCTAAGTCACTTCCTGCTGTTCCCTGTGCAAATGCTCCACTGAGTAATCCCACCAGTGCCTCATTCCCTCCATCCAGCTGAGACAACACATAGAGCCCAGTACATAAAGCGAGAAAACCATTTGCTCAGGATCCCTTAAAGAATGTCTTAAGACTTATTTGTTGTTAGTCCATTATGCCCCTCATTCTGCCTGCCTCAGTTTGAGTGCAGCGTTAGGAAGTTCATGGATAGGGCTTCTACTCTTCTGTCAGCCCATCTCTGTATCATAAGTACCTCATGAAAGAGCTCTAGCGGCTGGAACCAGAAAATCTGGGACTGCTACTATCATAGTGGGCTGGATGCCTCCCCAGGGAAACCAGAGAACAGAGAAAAGAATTGCAAGTAAGACTTATGGATTTTGTTGGCAGTGCAGGAAAGAGAAATGGAAGTAAATCATATGACAAGGGTATCATTCTGAAAGGGCCTCTTCCTGCTGCTGAAGTTTATGGGGGGGTACTTTGGTAAACCAGGATCTAGTGGGGCCTCTGCTGTCCAAAACAGAAGCCGGCTCCCCTACACCAGCAGGTGGATTGGCAACATGATTCAACGTGATAAAAGGTAGCTTTTATAATTACTTCTTCAAGACAAAAAAAAAAGAACTCGTGCTTTTATCATAAGTGTTAGAGTTTTTGAGTACACAAGTGAATGAGTACAAGCTCCTGTAAATTACTGAATGTCAAAGGGAGGTGGAGTTCAAAGGAGCATAGCTGTAGTCTGGGAAAAGAGGATATCTGCATAGTCACCCCGTTTACTCTCTGCTACATCATTTTTATTCTGTCCCGATTTTGCCACTAACATCAAATGACTTGTTCATGTTTGCCTACTTATTGGTTATCCCATTTCCCAACAAGTATGTGAGCTCCACGAGAACTGAACTGAACTCTAGATGGTTGTAGATGGTCCTCAGAACTTGCCCAGTGTCTGGAAAATAGTAAGCACTTAATCAGTGTTCTGAAGAGCAGGTCTGTTATTATTTATAGCAATATTATCTTGAGTTATTCTGGTTTAACAACTTTCACAGATGAAGTAGTTCATTTTGGATAATCTAAATGTTTATTAGGTAAATGGTAGGGAGGATGGTTGCCTTCTTTCACAGGAAAAAGGGAGGCTCATTTTCTGCCTCCATAAAGGAATTTCGTAAATCTTTTTTTCCCTCCATTCTTTCAGAACTCTTGATCAAAGTACCTCACATATGTTGGCATAAAGTTCTTTTTTGTTGCTATTGTTTGTATTTTGGAAGGCCACACACTTGATACTTAGAGACCAAACATGACTGTGCTCAGGTGTCACACAGTGATAAGAGGAACTATATGTGTTATCAGGACTTAAACCAACCAGAGTCGCGTGAAGCTCTATTCTAAGCCTTAACTTTTATACTATGTCTTATGCCCTGTCTGGCACAAAGTTATTAACCAAGATTTATTTGGGTAGGTATGAGGTTGTACCACACTGGGTGGTTCTGTGGGCCTAGTCCTGGCTCTGTGTTCATGAATTACTCCTGGTGGTGCTAAGAAACCATAAACAGTGATACTGGAGAAGAAATCTGGTCAGCAGCATACAAGTCAAATGTCTTAGTTTCTGTTCTATATATCTGATGCCTTTATTACTACTGTAGGGGAAGACAAGGGCTTAGAGGCTACTCTTATCTCTGTACTCAGCAGTGACCTGTGGTAGTCAACGGATAATATGCAGTGCTGGGTATTTGAGCCAGGGTTGAATGTATGCAAGGCAAGTGTGTTAGCCTGTTCTATCTCTCTAGCAGCAGACTTTTTTTGCGATTTTTTTGCACAATTGCCTGCACACTGCTGAATTTTTATACAGATAAGCATTAGCATTTCCTGCAGTCAAGAATTTCACAGTAACCTGTAAGCAAAAAGAATTTCAAACAGAAGAGTCCTAAAAATTAGTGCCTAAAATCTTTCCAACTAAATTTGTGCCTAAAAATTGGGATGAAGTGGTCCATAAACCACACCTGAGGAAAATACCTTGGACTTAGGAGGACATAAAAGAAAGGGCAGTAAGAAATTCCTGGTAGAAATGTTGTGTATTATGAGTCTTACAACAGGGATAGGAATTGTCTCTAGGTTATGATAGCAAAGAATTATATTCAAAAAGGGAGATTATTATAGATGCAAGAAACATGCTATGTTAAGAAATGCATATATGGGCCGGAGCGATAGCCTAGCAGGTAGGGTGTATGTCTTGCATGCGGCCGGACTGTGCTGGCCCGGTTCGATCCCGGCATCCCATATGGTCCCCCAAGCACCGCCAGGAGTAATTCCTGAGTGCAGAGCCAGGAGAAACCCCTGAGCATTGCTGGGTGTGACCCAAAAGGAAAAAAAAGAAATGCATATATGAGGTATGAGTAGACAAATGATACATTTGAATGACTTATCACTCAATCCATGCAATAATATTCTGAAGGATTAAGAAAAACACACTGAAATGGGGTCGGATTCCCAGTTGAGAGAATGAATAGTGGAGTTGTGTGAATTCATGAAAGGATGTATCCATTGGAAAGTTGAACTGAAAATGATTCATTTGTCCCTTTACTCCTGGCTCATCTTTCCAACTGCAAACTTAATTCTCTTCAAGCTCATCTACTTGCCATAATATCTCTTATCACCACTTGTCAGAAAAAAATCATAGGGGAAAGAATCCTAGTCTATGACACCTCGGTGTCTTTGAACTAGGAGCCCTAGAATACAATCATTTCAGATAAATATCTTTTCCTGGTCACGTCTGACTTTCATTTTATACTCTTTAAATACTGTTGGCAATTTGAATCTAGTAAACTTTCTGCCTCCTGAGCAATAGTCAGTGTCTCTGTCTCCATTGGCGTTGGAATATTAAGCTCCCAAATGGTCAATTTTTGTGCTATCACTTCTATAATATCAAGGCTTTGAGGTCACCAAGAACATCTGCAACTGTTGGCCTATGAACTTCTCAATAAAATATTCATTAGGAACTGACAGAGGAGTTTTAGTTGCTTTTTTTGACTGAAGCTGAAATTTTAAGACCTTAGTGGCCTTTTCTTTTTTGCATATACTCTAGTGTGTCCTGGAGTGGCCACTCTCTCCACAGTCTTTGCATCCATTATCACTGAATTAATGGTTAAGTACAGGAGCCACTTATTTCCCCCTTAGACATGTGGTGCAATATGCACACTCAACAACAATGATGATTTGATTAATTTTCTATTGTTGTTATTGCTGTGTTCAGGGTCTTGGTCTGTTACACCTGCTGGGCCTTGAGGATCAAGTAGTGCTTGATCAAATCCCAGTGTCTCACGCTCAATGCATGTACTCTATATAATTTGACTCACAACCTGGTCTCCAACTTGATCAATCTCAATAAAGCTGTCTACAACAAAGGAAAGGGAAGAATTTATCCAGGACTTCCATATTTAAGGATTTTATCTCCTAGGACCACTAGTTACTTAGCAACAGATAAATAATTATCTGATATGTTGGTAAGGCCATTTTACCCAATTCTGCACCCTAGGCCTCTAAAGAACAGAAATCATTTTTCCTAGAACTCAGAAACTAGAAGTTTAAGGTCAAGATGTCAATAGAGGATTAAAATTTCCCCCCTTTGTTTTGTTGGCAGTCACCCCTAGCAGTGTTCTCACACAGCCCTCCCTTGGTTTATACATTTGCATTCTAACCTTTTATATAACCAGCCATATTGTATGAGGACCAAACCATACGACTTCATTTTATGTTAATTATTTCTTTAAAGGACCTACTTCCAACAACATGTAGTCTAATTTCTAGCAGTAAAGTTTTCAACATTTGAGTTGGGGAAGGGGAGACTAAAAAAGACAAAGGAACACTGAAATAAGAGAATTCCTGGAAGCAGCAGCTATTCCACCATCAGGTCTAGAGAAATGAGCTGAGGTTGCGTTATGTGAACTAGAAAGTTCAGAAAGGAGCTTTGTATAACTGAGACCCAGATCTTAGTCCTATGTACTCTATGTAGTTAGTCCTAGTATCAGTGAGGGAAGAACAATGAGCATGGTGTCTGCTAGTTATATACTTCCCAAAGGTTGGGAATAAGAATTACAAGAGGTGATAGGCTTTGATCTTGAAACAATGAGGAGTAAAAGCCCCCTCCTTTCCAGGGCAACAGGGGATTTCCCCCAGACATAAGAACCTGCTCTGGGACTATAGGCCTTCCCAGGACAAAGGGCAGAATCCAGTATTGTTTCCTCCTTTCCTTTCCTGGTAAACAATCATCTTAATATTCCTACTCATTTTGTATAAACGCAGTAAGAGATACAGATAGATCCAGATGGTGGCTTTTCTTGGAGAGATCTCACTATATATTCTAGACTACAGTCTTCGCTACAGTTAGTTTTTTTTCCTACCACCATTAGGGCCCTAAATCAGTCGCTATCTTTGGGTCATGACAGAGTTTGTTCCATGACCATGCTTTCAGTTTATTATATTGCTCTCGATGCTTAGTCCATCCCATGTTGAGAATAGGATAGGTTACAGTTTGCCCTGGGTCCATCCAGTCCCGCTATGGGTCCCTCCTTTTGCGTTTAAGGAGCTAGAATCAATCTAAGGGCAACTGAGGTTTTAAGTTAGGAATTAGGATGGTTGCCCAGGATAACTATCTCAGAGATAATTAACTCCTGTATCACAAATGCAGAGCCTAGCCTGAGCTGTCTTCCTGTGTCTATACAGAAGGACAGTTGCTCCAACACAATAACATGCAAAGGGCACACAGGAAAGAGAAAAGCAGCATTTTAGTAAGCAACTGGACCTGATTAGGAAATTGACACCTACATAGTAGGAAACAGAGGGCTGTAAACAAAAGGTAATCCAACAGTCTATAGTTTGGCTTTTATAACCTAACCTATATGTCAAAACTTCAATGGTTTGTTCTGTTATAGGTTTGTACCACAATTTATTTTATCCATTTCTTTCTCTCATCTATGTATGTTTTAAGTTTTGATGCTCTATGATAGTAATGTTAAGCAGTTTAACATTAACATTAATGTTAATGAGCTGCTACTGGCTCTCCCTGTGCCCAGCCGCTCATGAGGTGCCCGGGAGGGATGACAGGTTCTAGCCCTGGCCCGCCACCCCAGCAGAGCCTTGCAACAAGCCAGACAACCCCCACTCCACGAGGGCCACCATTTTCCACATCAGGACGCCCCTCTCTTCAGAACTCCACCCATCAGACCAGCCTATCACAGCCCACTTGTGGCCATGCAGTTCATCAATAAATGCTGGATTTTGAGATGACTACAAGAGTATGCTACCCACACGGCAGAGCCTGGCAAGCTACCCATGGCATATTTGATATGCCAGATACCAGTAACAATTATAGACCTCATTTCCATGACCTGATGGAATGGTTTGAGGTTCTTTATGTTCCTGGAGCAAGCGGGTGCCCTTGGGCTCTACTTGCATGAAACAGGTCATATGGAGATGTTACTGGTGCCCGCTCGAGCAAATCGATGATGAACGGGAAGACAGTGATACAGTGATGATAGTAATGCACATTAGTGGATTCAATATCTTAGGATATATTCTAAGAAGTCAGGCTAAAGCAATAGTATACTGGGTAGGATGCTTGCTTTGCATGCAGTCAACCTTGGTTAGATCCCTGAGCACTGAGCCATAAGTCAGCCCTGAGCATTTCTGAGTATGGCCCAAAAACAGAAGCGAAGACACTAAACCAAAAAAATATAAGTATCTTAAGGTAGAAAATCACCTTTCGGAGAGAAGAACATGATTTCTTCTGTTCTAGAATGTACCAGTGTGAGATTATACTAATTCAAAATTTTTTAGTAGTATTATGAATATGGACAATAAGTATGTGGATATAGCTTACAAAGTAAAATTAAATCTTCCCTTTAAGAAAGACCTTAAATGGAATATTTATCATAGCAGTTGGTAAAGACACAATATTTTTACTGATTTTAATGCAGTTGCATTCTTAGCAGAACTATCTTTGTAAAGCATATCCATAAATAATCTAATATTACCTGGAACTTAATGATTGGACAAAGGCATCACCAGAGGTTTTTTTTTTAAATCAGTATTTATGAAGAATGGTCTTATAGGAATTATACTGGCCAGAGGACATTGCTGTAAATCTATAAAATGTTTTTTTATTCCATCTTTGGTTTCCAAATTTAAACCTGCATAATTAAAAATCTATATCATAAAATATGGGCCAGTGACAATTTTATTTGCCTCCTGGGATGCCTTGAATATCTGAAATGTGGTTCAGCTCAGTTCTCTGTAGAACATTAACATCTGCAAGGTTCTGAGCTGAATGTTTGACGCCAACTTCCTTTCCTGATGGAAATTTGGCATACAAGTTTGGGTGCTATCTTCAGAAGAGCACCCTCTTGAGGGTGAGCCTCTTGAGCACGCTTCCTAGAAAAGTCATTACCCCCTGTTCAGGTTTTCTGGTGCTAGGGAAATGCTCAGCTTTATAAGACTAAATAAATTGATAAATTCAGCTGATTCAGAGCGTTTACATAATCTTTCCAATGTCAACAGTCATTTAAATTATCCTAACTTTATACTGAATCTCCAAAATCCAATTACTAGCTAATAATAATTGTCAGTTTTACTTTAAACCCTTAATGATGGGTCACAAGGGATGTGTAGCAGCAGGATTAAATCGCCATAGACTGTAGCTGTACCCGGCCTTAAATTACTCGCCTCTTATCTCTAGCTCACAGAGCCACTATATGTTTTGTCACCATTTTTGCTAAATAGAATAAATGTCACCAAAATTAATTTCAACTCCCTTAAATTAGCTTCTTAGTGTGATTTCTCACTTCAGCCAAAATTTATTCCTTCAAGAATTTAATTTCCTTTTTCATCTCTTTTATTTGAGACAGAGTGTTCCATAGCAAATGCCTTTTAATCACTGGCTGGCAAATTTTGAAGCTAGTTTTCTATTAGTGATTGTTGACCCTTTGTATGGAATGTTAGAGGATATTTCTGTTTTATTTAAGCTATATTGTTTGCTTCAAGCAGTCTAGATTGGGATTGCCCCCCCCACTCCCCAAAAAACAGTTTAGAAAAAACTTATAAACCTGAACAAACCAGGAAAGCTAGTGACCACAAAGAAATAAAATCATTTTCAAATCAGGATGATTCAGCACAGTGCTTCTAATTAGGCAGTTAACTTGCTTTTACTACTTTTCGGTCATTTTCAGGTAGCTACTTCTGAGGGTGACTATCCATTAAGTAAGGCTCATATTTGGAAAAGCTAAAGTTAACATCTTGTAGAATATGAGAAATACACATAAGATGAAAAGAGTCATATAACTGAGATGTATTTAACATGCAGAATATTAACACCTAAACAAAAATTATATCTCCTCATCATCATAAACCCTAAGTCTTCAAACCTGTGGGAGATGTAATATGATTTAAAGAATAAGAGCAATCTACTTATAGAAGAGTAGTATTAAGAGTTATCATGAGTTGTTCCCCAGTGAAACAAGCATAACTGCTGATGATTATGGGGGTGGAAAGTAGAGAGGAATGTGGATAATTATTTAGTGTCTCTATACAATACCTTAGAGGAACAGGCAAGCAGAGAAATTATTTATTCAAGAAAATCCACTGGAAACACAAAAAGAATAATGAGATGGCTGTGATACGTGAACCACGATCCATTCCCTTCTTCCCCTCTCTCTGCTTAGCTGGGTGGAAAATACACTGTAAGCAGTGATGGCCAAGAAGCTCAGGCTCCCTCACATTTAGTTCCCAGTCAAGGAATTTGATATGTTACCAAGTGATGAAACCTGACAACATTTTCCCCCTCCAGCTAAAGTCGTAGAAGGAAACTTCATGGTAAATGTAATCATGATTTGGGGGCTCCTTCCTCTACCCAACTCCTTCTTAGGGAGTGGAGAAATGCCCCAGCGAAAAAACTAACAAAAAAATCAATAGTGGGATCTTGGTAACCATGACTCTCTAATTATAAAGACTGGAAATTCTATGCCGAGAAGTGGAAGCTGAAAAAGACAAAATGTGTCTCTTTTCACGCCAGCATTTAGATCAGTGACTCAGCAATTTTTCTCCCAGCGGATGACATAGTAAGACTAGGAAACTCAAAAAGCGGTACCCCAAAGGAACTACTTTGAAGAACAATGGGAATATCAAGGCTAAGACATGTTTTTAAAAATGAAGTTTTTCTTACTAAGCACTTATGATTCCCATTTGGTGTTTGCTGATTTTTTGTCTCTTCACTGATGTTTTTACTTTATGCATCATCTACTCTCATTTGGGACCATTTTTATGACCATTATTTTGAACTCACATGATATATATATATATATATATATATATATATATATATATATATATATATATTTCCATTTCCTAAAATCTTCTAGTTTTGTCTTGTTTTAATGTTTAAAAAAATATTTTTTCCTTGATTCTTTGTACTAGTTTCTGTGCCCTGAGTAAAAAATACTATCCCATTCTTTAAAAAAAGACCTTTTTCAGAAGATAAATATTTTTAATATAGCTCAAGATCTTTTTTATCTCTGTAAAACTATGTGGATTATGCTAGTCCTTTTATTCTCAGTGTTTCTAATAGTTGTGTATGTTCAAGACTCACCCGAGTCTCTAATAGTTTTGAGATGTTGGTTAATTCTAAGTATCAGATAGGCTCATTTAATGGAAAGAATGAAATATAGGAATTTCTCTTTACTAGTTCTGTGCTGAGCCTTGGGTGGGGGAGGATTTTGTTCTCTGTGGTGTCATGGTCTTATGAAAGCTGTGCTTTTTATATCATCAGGGCAACTGACCCATAGGTTAGATGGAAGTTAAAAAAAGTTAGGGTGATGGGCTTGAGCAAATTTTGTTTTTTTGTACAAGGTGTTTTTTGTACAAATTTTGTTCAAGGTGTTTGCCTTTTCACGGCAGACCCAGGTTGAGTCCTTGACATCCCATGTGGTTCCCTGAGCCCCACCATGAGTAATTCCTGAGTGCAGATCCAGAAGTAATCCCTGAGCATTGCCAGGTGTGATGATCCAAAAAGAAAAATTAATAATAATAAAATAAAGTTAAAAGTTAGGGTGTGGAATGTTAGGCCCAAGTCCTTCACAACTCACTGAGATATTGGGAGTTAGGATTTCATATCTGATTGCATGTCACTATAGCAGTGGGCGGTGAGAAGGTGCCTCAGTTTTTCCTGCCAGTTTCATCATGAACATTTTCTCATTTACTTGTACTGTATGTGTTGCTCAGTTTCAGGATTTCAATTAGAGAATTTACTTCATATGTAGCTGTATATTTGGTTTGTTCTAGGCAAGATGATTCAGCCTTCCTCCTATAGCACCATCTTGACCCAGATTTGGCTTAGAATGGTTTATTTTAAACCATTTTTATATTTTTGTTGGGAACCACACTCGTAGTGTACAGGACTTGCTTCTAGCTGTGTGCTCAAGGATTACTTCCTGGAGGGGTTTGGGAGCCATATGGAGTGCCTGGTAGTGAACCTGTGTTGATAACATGCAAGTGTCATGCCCACCTGTACTTTTCACAGACCCTGTTTTAGTCCATCTTTAAGGATATTCACATGTCTTCAAATGTCTTGATGTTTTGGAACTATAAATTATTTATTTAGAGTTTTAAATCATTGTTTTTGGGTTTGGTGGCCATACCTGTTGGTGCTCAGGAGTTAATTCTGTCTTGATGCTCAGGGATCACTACTGGAAGTGCTTGGGGAACCACATATGGATGCTGGGGATTCCAACCAGGGCTGACCACATGCAACGCAAGTGGTATAGCAAAAGCTTAGCCCCTTTGCTATCTCTTCAGCTCTTAGTAATTATTTTTAATACAAGATTAAATCCTATAAATAGAAAAACTCCCTCCCTTCTCCTCTTGTTGCATTTTATGAGGGTTACCAGTAAGTGTAACTTCATTGAAAATAAAAGGGAAGTTATAGGGAATGAACTTAAACATTGATCAAAGGTATAGATTTTAACTTGTTTTTATCGTCTCTATTCTTCATATAGCAGAATTAAAGAAATTAGTATTTTTCTTTATAAATTCCACTCTTTTGTAAGATCAAGACAACTACTAGGAACATAAGAAGAAAAGTGGTCATAAGGTTTTTGTTTAAATAAGCTTAGCATTGTACAATCTTCATCGAATAGTTCCAAGGCACTAGCCATCAACTGTAGTTCTTCTAGCTGCAGTTACTCAGGTGAATCTCTGTTTTCATGAACCCAAATATCACCTCTGCAAACTCCAGTGAGTCAAAAATTTATGTTTCATGTCCTCCTTGTGTCTATTTTTCTCTATATATTTCTAACTACTAGATATTTCTACCTGGGTTCCTTGAATCTCTAATTTCAATAGAAATGCTCTTTATCAACACTGCGCCTTTCCTTCTCTTTTCCAATGTTTTCTTTTTATGTTTTTGGTAAGTTTATATCATGATAGTCTTACTCAGTTCAGGAAACTTAAAACCATAAGATAAATGTTCAAATTATGTTCTTGCTATGTGTCTAATAGGTCACCAAATATATTGTAAATTCTTGCTTTTAAAGTAATAGTAACATGTAGTTACTATTGAGAAAAATTATTCCTGTGCATTTCAGTGAATTTTCATGAACTGAACAGACCTATAACAAGCAGTCAGATTTATAATGCTCAGAAAATCCACTCTTTCCCCATATCATGATCATTACCTCGTTCCACCTGATTTACTACTTATCACCTATTAAACACAGTACTATAGTTAGTCAGTTTTCTAACTTCATAGCAATGAAAACATGCTCAGGAAAGCCTTTATTATCTTTTATGTTATTCAGCATCATGTTTATGAAAGCCATCTGTTTTGTGCATCCAGCAATATTTTATTCCTTCTTGTTGAGTATTATATTGAATGAATATACTACAATTTATCAACATATTCTACTGTTGATAGGCATTTGATTTGTTTCCAGCTTGAAGCAATAGTAAAGTTACAGTGACCATTCATTTATATGTATTTTAGTGCATATACATTCCTGGTGGAATACCTAGGATCGGTGTTAACTTATCACCAGTGCACATGTCTTTCAGCTTTCATAGTTATAGACCATCAGTTTGTTAAAGTGGTTTTATCAGTTTGTATTCTCACAACTATATTTGAGATTTTTTATTGGTTTCACATGTGAGATATCACCACCATTTGGTATTTGTGAGACTAGTTCAGTTTGAGTGCAGTGGTCCATGATAGGTAGAAACATAACACTGTTCTGATTTGCATTTCCCTGTTAGTTGATGAAATGGGTCATTGATATTTCTTAAGCGTTTGAATATCTTCTAGTGTGAAATGAATTCCAGTCTGTGTTTTATGTATTGGGTTGTTTATCTAAAAGTACACAGGTTCATGTATTGGGTGAGATTATGAATTGCAACGATATTCATCATACAATGTAGTTTGTTTTATTAATAGAAGTCTAATCTTAACAGAAGTCTATTTTAGTGTAGTCTAATTTGCCATTATTTCATTAATGATGAGTTGTTTTACTTTTTTAAGTAACCTTGACTATTGTTTATTATATATATATATATATATTTTTTTTTTTTTTACTGTTTTATGAGTGGACTCGATCCACTTCAGACCCACAGCTGTGCTGCTTGGCCGTCCCCATGTGGAAGCAACCCATGGAGCTGACCTCCTGGTAAGGGGCTCAGCCATCCCCTGGCGAGTCCAACGTCCAACATTGCTCCAAGGGTTTGCTCTCATGAGCAGGGGAGAGACCATGCTGGCCGGACTTGGAGTGGAGTTTTGGGCCTTGTCCTTTCCTCCGCCTCCATGCCAGTTGCCCCAGAAGAGAGAGACCCACCCACGCCAAACTCAGTTATTTGCAACTCCGAAGAGATCCAGACCCATTCACTTCAGACCCACAGCTGCGCTGCTCAGCTGTCCCCATGTGGAAGCAACCCATGAAGCTGACCTCCCGGTAAGGGCTCAGCCATCCCTGGCCGAGTCTAACATTGCTCCAAGGATTTGCTCTCATGAGCGGGGAGAGACCATGCTTGCCGGACTCGGAGTGGAGTTTTGGGCCCTGCCCTTTCCTCCGCTTCTATGCCAGTTGCCCCGAAAAGAGAGACCCACCCACGCCAGACCCACATGTCGCCACGTAGCCGCAAAGCGCCTGCACGATATTTTTTATAGGGTACTGAATTTTGCATAAGGTTCTTCCCAATTTCTTTCACATTTATACATAGTAAACAGTTATAGACATGTTTTAACTGATACCAGTAAGCTTGGCAGGAAGCCAGAACAAACCATACATCATGCGGTTAGTCATTCTCAACATCCAGACTCCATAGTTCCTCAGAGCTCTATCCAAGAGAAAACCTGATCTTCCTCCTTTAAGTTTCATTAGTAAAGGCTCAGGTTGAGAGCCTTCTACTGAGACTATACCACCTACATGGTAAAGCCTGGCAAGCTACCGTGGTTTATTTACTTTTTATGCCAAAGAATATTAACTATTATGGACCTCAGTTCCATAACCTGAAGAATGGTTCCGGCTCCTCCTGTTCCTGTAGCAAGTAGATGCCCTTGGGGTGCAGTTGTGACAGGACTAATGCAGATGTTACTAGTGCCCACTCAAGCAAATCAATGAACTATGGAAGACAGTGGGTGGACTCAGCCCAGTGCATTAAAAAAGTTATAATATCATGTTTATAGTGACTCAAGTGATAATATTCTTGAGTGATAAAATATAGTGACTCCTGTTTGTGACCAAACAGGAAGTTGTTGGGTTTTATAGATAGAATTAACTACTTAAACAGGAGAAATGACCCATCTCTAAGGAAAGCCTCAAGACAACATTAGAGAAACTATCATAGGCTACCACCAGAACTGCTGTCAAATTTTAGGTTAATATTTCCTTTGCACTTGTTCTTAGCCAAAAAGGCCAAGAAGTGATGATATTTAATCTGAAACCAACTTTTGTGTGTAGCAGATTAATATCTGTTCACATGTATATGATACTTCCAACTATAGTAATAACTCAGTTATTTTCCTCTTTTTCTAACAATATCACACTGAATTAAATACCATAGTTTTAGAGATAGAAGATCTGTAACTATTTTAGTATGTTGGTATTTTCTCTTAAGTCTTTCAGTTTCTGATGCTTCATGTCTTCATTCCTTCTCTTTCTTCCTTCTCACATCCTCCTCTATTCCTTTATCCCTTTATTCCCTCCTGCCCTTTTCCTTTCTATTTTTAAAAGGTGAAACATGCTCAATTATGCAAGTGATACATTTTCATAATTGAATTAATAAATTCATTTATGAATCTATGAATTGAATTCATGAATTCAATTTCAAAATATTGTAAATTCATTTACAGTATTTTCATAAATGAATTCAAAATAGTATAGAAGTATGAGAAAATGTGAACACCTCAAAAGTAAGTGATAATACAAATGTATATATGTATGTATATGACATTAAATATATATCAAGTAGATATTTTCAGTTACTGTGTATTCACTTATCTGTTTTATTTTTTTATTTATTTTTTTTCTTTTGGGTCACACCCGGCGATGCTCAGGGGTTTCTCCTGGCTCTGCACTCAGGAATTACTCCTAGCAGTGCTCGGGGGACCATATGGGATGCCGGGATCGAACCCGCGCTGGCACAGGCCAGCCGCATGCAAGGCAAACCCCCCTACCGCTGGGCTATCGCCCGCCCCACTTATCTGTTTTAATTACATATTATTGAAGTACTTTTACATAAAGCCTTATTCAGTTAAAAATATGTATAATTTTGTGTATCTTTGAGACCTCTATCATATTATTTGATACATTTATTATTTGTAACATTACTACCACTCTGTGTTAGTAAAAACCTCCAGCATTTCAAATAATCATGATCTGTTTTTGTGGGATGCACTTTTCTTTTTCCCTTGAAAAAGAAAAAATTTCATCCTTTCTGTTTATATAGTCATCATTTACCTTTCATGTAAGCAAGTGAAATACAGTATTTGCCCATAGTCTTACAGTCCATCTGTGTCCAAGCCTTTACTGATGGTCAGTATTTATTGGTCAGAATTCTAATCTGACTTGACTTTCCGTAACTGTGAAGGAGTTGCCACTCACCATATCACTGTTTTCTGGTTGAACTTTTAAAAATGAAAATAGGTACTTTAGAAAATCCTCAAGACAACTAAACTCCCACTTTGCCTTACCTGCCTTGTCTTACAAAATGCTCACAACACCAGTTCAAGCAGAGCACAGTCAAGCCATGCCAGTAGAGTAGTGGTGAACGTGTCATACTCTACTCGTTCTCTACTATTTCAATTGCATTTTTGATGAGGAGACAGACCACTGACAAATTTATATCTTGAACCAGTCCCAAATAATAAATTTATAGTTGGAACCAAGTCTTTGTGCTTTCTTAATGAAAACCATGCAGGGAAATAGAGGCAGCACTTGAACTGACATTGCGTTTGAGTTAAAATCTGGCATCTCCACACCATTGACAAGTCTGACAGCTGGGCAGCAATCACCTCATCACATTTCTCAGTTGTGTCTCTCCTGGTTTTTGGCATCCTTCCTGTCTAAATTTTTATCAGATGAGCACTTTTCCTTGGCAAGTACTTTAAATGCCTTCAACTTGTTATATCTCTGAACTGTTGCCCTTACCCTCCAATGTCATTTCTCACATGTATGACTGGAGGATATTCGGAACAAATTAGTTAAGAATGCAGCTTCAGAGAGTGATTTCTTCTGGCTTTCTCCCCTTCCATGCTCTCCCAGAATATCAGAGCTTTCTCTGGAGGAGACCTCCTTGGGCATTTATTATTTTGAGAAAAGTCGGCTTCATACACTTGCAAATTGGAATCATTGTAAATTTTGATTGTGACTCTATAGGACTAGCTGTATTAGTGCTCAGACATCAGCATTGTTTTCTTTGGCTTTACTTCATTCACAACAATCAAGGCCTCAAGGTTATGACCAGCAATGGGCAAGCCTCAAAGACTTCACATAAATCCCAGCCAAATATTGTGTTTGGGGGGCTCTTCAAGATTAATGGCAGTCTTCAACTCTCTGAGGCTGTACTGAGACCTGTAGTGAATATTCACTGTGCCTCTAGCTTTCTCCCTACGAGAGACAAAGGATAGTTCACAAGTACCAAGAGGCTTGCATAAGTGCCACCTGCCTATGTAATAAGCCCCCTATTCTGTCATGTACAAGCCCATTTGAGATTCCTCAGCTCTTGAAATCCTGGAAAGTTCTTTGCACCTGTAACACATCTGGAACATCTCTTACCTGATACATTTGGGAATGAACAAGAGTATAGCAATACAGTCCTTTAAAATTAAAATATTATTTTAACTGATTATTTAGTAAACAGGACAATAAATCATATCCAGAAAAAAAATTTATCTAAAAGAGATTGAATCGTAACCTCTGGGTAAGAGTTTTCCCTTGTTTTCTGTGAAATAAGGCTTTCTTCAGCTTTTATTTCCTTATGGGAGAGGGCCACTGATTGATTCCCAATAGAAAGTTAAAGACAGTTAACCAATAACCAAGTAATTTGCCATTAACAAATTCAAAAGTCCTATAAGTTAATGCTGGAGAGACAATGAGCTCTGGTAAGGAGAAAACTGTTACAAAAATGTTATAATAGTAGCAATAAATTGTCTTACTCATCATCATCTGGTGGCACATTATCTAGAGCATTTAGTAAGTTCCAGCACTATTTTTAAAAGCACTTTTTTTAAATCACTGTGAGATAATGATCACAAGATTACTCATGGCTAGGATTCAGACATACATCATGCCAACACCCATCCTTTCACCAGTGTACATTTCCCAACACCAGTGTCTCCAGTTTCCCCTAGCCTGTCTCTATAGCAGGCACGTCTCTCTTTCTCTCTCTGTCTCTCTCCTGTCTCTCATTCTTTCTGGGCATTATGATTTGCAATATAGGTGAAGTTATGCTGTATATCCCTTTACCTACTATCAGCATTTAGTTCTTGTCCAGAGTGATCATTTCCAACTACCATTGTCATACTGGTTCCTTCTTTATAAAGCACTTATATTAAGATATTATTTCATATGATAAAATTCACTTTTGATGTAGTAAGCTTCTTAGGTGACTTTTATTTACTAAATACTATTAGCATAAGTACTAAGTACTGTAATTACTATTCAGGGCAATAATTAGACATAGACAACTGTTAGCAGCCCTTGGTTTTGTTTCCATCACCTTCTAAAGAAACCCCATCACTTGATCACTTGACATCCCATTTTCGCCGCTTTGCTCGAGTGGGCGCCAGTAACATTTCCATTTGACCCTATCACATGCCAGTGTAGCCCAATGACAGCTGCTGGCTTCAGGAACACGAAGAGCCTCAAGCCGTTCTTTTAGGGTCTTGACAAAGAAGTCTGACCATCTTGGGGTTGGAGCAGTAGTCCAGTGGGTAGGGCATTTGCCTTGCATGCAGCCGACCTGGATTTGCTCCCCGGCATCCCGTATGGTCCCCCACGCACTACCAGGAGTGATTCCTGCGTGCAGAGGCAGAAGTAAACCCTGAGCATTGCTGGGTTTGACCCAAAGAGAAAAAAAGGAGTCTGACCATCTTGTAGTTGGGTGGCCACATGATCTTTTGACGTCCTGTGGGATCCATTTGGTAGCAGCTCTAGTCCAGCGCTTCATCTCCAAATCGCATTACATGTCCAGCCCAACAGATTTTCGATGCCTTGGCAAAGGAAACAGCGTTCCTGACTCTGGATCATCGATGGAGGTCGGAATTCCAGATTCCTTCTCTCACTTGAGTGAGGCATGATATTCCAAGCATAGCTCTTTTGATTCCTCTTTGGGATTAGAAATCCCATACTCATTAAAATTACTCTTAATTTCTCTGTATCTATCAACCCTTCAAATGCTAATCAACTTTCTGTATCCAAACATTTGTACTTTTCAGATAATTTTATGTATGTGGAATGATAAAATGTGATCTTTATGACCTGCTTCTTTTAATATATTACTAACATGTCATAACACTTTAGCCCTCACACTGTTTTATAGACAAAGCATATTGCGTTGTACAAATGTACAAGTCACTGGGCATCCTAACTTCCATGTTGCTAGTTTTGCTGCAAATAGGCACTATTCTACTTTAAAACAGTACCTATTTGAATCAGTCACACATGTTGAAAATTTATTACAAAGAATTTTCCCAACTTTCCTAAGTGGTGGTAACATCTTATATACCCACATTGCAATAATCAAATTGATGTCACTATTATCTCCTCTCAGACCTTTTTCAAATTTCCCTGTTACACTAATAACAATTTTGTGGTAAAGGACCCAACCTAAGATAATATATTGCATTTATTTCCTTATATATATACTTTATTCAGGAGCTGTTCTTCATTTGACAACTTTTGAAAATCACTTGCCAGTAGGTTTATGCAGTTGTTCTCTATTTGACTTTTGTAGAAGTTTCTTCATGAGTAAACTTAGGAAAATGCACACAAGATGAAAATAGCTCCTTGTGTCCTTTTTGAGTGCCACCTATCAGGATGGGCATAATATAAAATTGTTTCATTTATGGCAAAACTAGATTTGGTAATCTAGGGTAGTATCCACAGGTTCTTCACCATAAAATTGCTGTTTTGTCTGTAGTTATTAACTACTCTTGGTCTGTTTTATTTTATGTTGTTGTTTACTTTTGGTGTCTCTTGGAAATTCTCAGCCAATCAGAGTAGTAGTTCAATGGCAGTCCATGTTTGTGGTACTGTTTTGACCATGCCATGCTGGGTATTACCCAGAGTCAACCACATGCAAGCCATGTGCCTTAAATCTTATACTATCTTTCAGTCTCTTCTAATAACTATCTTACAAAAAGATATTAGAGTATCTAAGTATCTTGCTTCTCTTCAGAGTATCACTAATTTCAGTACCGACTGATGGTACTTACCTGCAATAGTTATTACTGTAGTGATTTTCAAATGGTGATTTTCTACTTCAATCATTCCTGCCTTATTTAACAATTAAAATTCTACTGAAAGAAAATCTGGATTGGTGCTGGAGCAATAGCCCAGCGGGTTGGGAGTTTGCCTTGCACGTGGCTGGCCCATACGGTCCCAGGTTGGATCCCCGCATCCCATATGATCGCCCGAATACCACCAGGAGTAATTTGTGAGTGCAGAGCCAGAAGAACCCCTGAGCATTGCTGGGTATGACCTCCCAAAAAATAAAAAAAAAGAAAATCTGGATTGCCAAAGAGATGGTCTGAAGTGTTGAGAGCATTTGTTGCATGCAGGAAACCCAGATTCAATTCCTAGCATGGCGTGGTCCCTAAGTACTGTAGAGAGTAGTCCCTGACTAACACCAGGTGTGGACCCAATCCTGCCCCCCAAATATAGGAAGGAAAATGTGATCCCCTCATCATCCTCTCATAAATATCTATTTGGTTTGTGAGCTATAATTTATTATCATTACTTACTTTGTTGACTGAATTGCTTTACTTCTCATTTGACATATTTTGGCCATCATAAAACTACTGTATGGTATTATAGAGGTGGGTATTTGTATAATTGTCAAAATTTATATGATATATATGTCATACATCTCTCTCACCTATTATATGTTTTAAATATATATGTCCTAACATATACATATATATGTCCTAACATATACATATATATACTAACATAAACCAGTAGTTTTAATAGCAATGTGTCACTGTTAATCAATTTGAATAAATGTACCACAGTAATAAAAGATGTTATAGGTGAAACTGGGTAAGAGAAAGATGGGGTTTATGGAAATTATACTTTCTGTGCAATTTTTCTGTATCACTGTAAACTGTATCACTGTCTTCCCATTGTTCATTGATTTGCTCGAGTGGGCACTAGTAACATCTCCATAAGTCCTGTTGCAAGAAAGTGTAACCCAAAGGCATCTGCTTGCTCCAGGGACAGGAAGAGCCCCAAACCGTTCTTCAGGTCATGGAACTGAGGTCCATAATTGTTACTAGTTTTTGTCATAACAAGTAAATAAAACATGGGTAGCTTGCCAGCAGTTATGTGTACCTAGGTCGAGAAGTCAACATGATGAACGACCTAAAACCTGAGCTGCGCAGGAGGAAGAGAGCGGCATGGAATGCCTTCAAAGGCATCGAAGAAATAGCTAAAAGGACAAAAGAACCTCAGGCTCCGGGCACATCTCTTCGACTCCACCGTTCTCCCTGCATTAACATACGCCTCAGAGACCTGGGCCCTATGAAAGCAGGATGAGAATGCTATTCAGGTCTCCCAGAGAGGCATCGAAAGAGCTATGCTTGGAATATCACGCCTCACTCAAGTGAGTGAAGGAATCCGGAGTTCTGACCTCCGTCGCTATTCAAAAAATCAGGGACGCAGTCTCGTTAGCCAAGGCATCGAAAATAAGATGGGCTGGACATGTAATGCGATTTGGAGACAACCGCTGGACTAGAGCCGTTACTGACTGGATCCCACGAGATGTCAAAAGATCATGTGGTCGCCCACCTACAAGATGGTCAGACTTCCTTGTCAAGACCCTGAAGGAATGGTTTGAGGCTCTTCATATTCCTGAATCAACCAGATTCCATTGGGCTACATTGGCACGTGATAGGGTCCAATGGAAATGTTACTGGCGCCCGCTCGAGCAAATCGATGAATAACGGGATTCAAGTGATCAAGTGATCAAGTGAAGCTTGCCAGGCTCTGATGTGTAGGTGGTATAGGCTCAGTAGAAGGCTCTCATCTTGAGCATTTTCTAAAAAATCAACTAAAATATTTTTTCTTATTTGGAGAACCTTTCACTAGAATTTATTTTTATGTGTTCCTGTTATCTCTTACGCTTATACTTATTTTCTGTTTCACAGTTCACTGTATCACTGTATCACTGTCTCCCCGTTCATCGATTTGCTCGAGCGGGCACCAGTAACATCTCCATATGTCCTGTCTCATGCAAGTAGAGTCCTAGGGCACCTGTTTGCTCCAGGAACATAAAGAGCCTCAAACCATTTCATCAGGTCATGGGAATGAGGTCTATAATTGTTACTGGTATTTGGCATATCAAATACGACACGGGTAGCTTGCCAGGCTCTGCCGTGCGAGTAGCATACTCTTGTAGTCATCTAAAAATCCAGCATTTATTGAGGAACAGCGTGGTCACAAGCAGCTATATAAGCCTGGCTATGATAGGTTGGTCTGCTGGGTGGAGTTCTGACGAGGGGGAAGTCTGGGTGTGGAAAATGGAGGCTCCTCATGGAGTGGGGGTCGTCTGGCTTGTGTGAGGCTTGCTGGGGTGGTGGGCCAGGGCCAGAGCCTGCCATCCCTCCCGGGCACCTCATGAGCGGCTGGGCACAGGGAGGGCCAGTAGCAGCTCTGCCCCATGTCTGTGAGTCTCTCGTTTCACAGTTATCTTGCATTTTTCTTGTCCTAGACCTAAATTGGTGATTTAGCCAAAGAAACCTGATAACATCTATTTGAAAAAGATATTTAGAAACCATGATCTGATTATTGTGCTCATCTTTAATTCCCTGTAAGCTAGATGCAATTAAACATTATATTTTTATTTGTTTGTTTATTGAATCAACATGAGATATATAGTTACAGAGTTGTTTGTGCTTGAGTTTCAGTCATACAATGTCCCAACACCCATCCATTCAAGAGTGTACATTTTTCACCACCTCTGTGGCAGGCAGTTTTTTCCTCTTTCTACCATCTCTCTTCTCTGTCTTGCTTTACCTCCCCATTTTTTGCAATATGGTTTATGCTATAGGTACCAAATCTATTATTTAAATGAAAGATGCATTCAGTGTTCCATAGGTGTAGGTTTTGAAGCTACTATTTGGACCCAGATAATAATGTCCAAATTTAGCATACTGGTATTGAAAAATTCATCTAGTATCTTTGACTCCTCACATACTTGTATTAAAATAAAATAAGTAACATTTGCCTCTTAGGGTTGAAAGGACACAAAGGGGAAATCTTTGACTGTATTTGCCCCATATTGCCTGTTTAAGGATTAATTGAATCTGAGTTATTTTATTCCCATAGCACATATTTATATATACTTTGTTTTTAACACTGGAGTAGGAAATTGGTTTAAAATCTTTAAATCTATCATCCTTGCCATTGATACACTTGTCATTGAAAAGATTTAACTATAATGTATACTATTTCAGATGAATATTACAAATGCTGGAATTTTTCTTTTTTGATGTGAGGAATGCATGCACTAAGAGTTTAGAAAATATATTGGACACATAAGGATGTACTTTAGCTGGGTCTTCAAAACTAATGGAAGTAAAATGGAGTTGAGAAATGGAGATGAGAGAATCTTGATTGTGGTTAGGAACACACATTCCTCAAAAGTAATTAGAGGGGTAGGGACAACTTTTTTTCTTTTATGTGCAAAACCATTTCTCTCTTCTGAAAGGACATACCTGGCAATTACTTAGGGCTTACTTCACTCTGTGAACTACATAGGGTGCCTCTAATGGAATCCCTGTTTGCCTCAGGCAATACAAAAGGTCTATCTGCTCTACTATTGCTCCAGCCTTGCAAATCACTTTTTATATAGGAGAATAGTCCTCCAGGGAAAGTGGCCTCCCACCAGTAAAGGTGAATTCCTCTGTACTAGGATTTCTAACATATCAGCCTGACCAGTTTTTCAGCACATGCTATTGGCTGCATTAGAATAATATATTATGATGGTAATAGATAGATGATGTGGGCATAATTAGAATTTACTGTTTTTGTTTAACGTTTCCAAGGCTCCTTATATTCAGCATCACAGCCTTGTTTGAGTCCAGAAAATCTGTTTCCTGTTTTGGTGAATGTTTCTTGGACACTTTGCTTAGACCCTAATGTACATAAATCTGTGTTTTTGTTGGTTTTGAAAATAAGTTCCACATGACATACATAGGAATGCTTTAACAGTTTAACTACAACCTATACATTTTAAATTATGCTGCTAGAAATTTTGAGGATAGGTACTTAATAGATTTTCTAGAATATACTTCAGTTCCTTTGGATCTTCAGAAATTACTTACCAAAATTTGTTTTTTAAATATGTATTTATTTTAAAGAATGTAGCACAGTTTTCCAAAATTTTCAGAACCTCAAAAAACTGATACTTATATCCAAGTACAGTGATTTTCTAGTAAGTAGCCACTCACAATTGTGCTTATTCAGATTTTAATTCATTGAAATTAAGTAAAATCATGAATCGAGTATTTAAGTTGTACCTCTAAAGTGTTCAAAAGCTTTTTTAAAAATTTTTTTATTTTTACAATTACAAAGATATACAATTAAGAAGTTCATATTTGGGTTTTGGTCATACAGTGTTCCAGCACCCATCCCGCCACCAGGGTCCATCTCCCACCACCAACGTCCCCAGTTCCCTCCCCTCCCCCAGCCCTCCTCCATGGCAGGTTCTTAATTTCTTTTCATTTCTCTCTCTTTCTCTTTTCCTTTCCCTCCAGACTATGGATTATAGAACATACATTAAAGGGTTGTCATGTGTATCTTTTTGCCTCTATTTAATGCTCAGTTCTAGGTTGGCATTAGTATCCTCGACAATTGTTAGCACATTGTTCCATTTTATGTCTTACCTAGCCTCTGACTCCCACACGTTTGTGATAATTTCCACCTTTGACAAGACCTCCTGATATATGTTTCACTTGACCTTGGATATTGGTATCATAATATGTACATATATATTTATGTTATGCAAATAAATGCAGTCATTCTGTATCTGTCTCTCTCCTTCTGGCTAATTTCGCTCAACATAATCTTCTCCATGTCCATCCATTTGTAGGCAAATTTTATAACTTCATTTTTCCTAACAGCTGCATAGTATTCCATTGTGTAGATGTACCAAAGCTTTTTATCCAGTCATCGATTTTCGGGCACTCTGGTTGCTTCCAGATTCTGGCTATTGTGAATAATGCTGCTATGAACATAAAAGTAGGGATGGTGTTTCTGCTGCGTATTTTTGGTTTCCCAGAGTAGATTCCCAGGAGTGGTATGGCTGGGTCAAATGGGAGTTCAATTTCTAGTCTTTGGAGGAAAGTCCATATTGTTTTTCCGGAAAGGCTGTACCAGCCGGCATTCCCACCAACAATGGATGAGTGTCCCCTTTTCCCCATATCCACGCCAGCACTTGATGTTCTTGCTCTTTTGAATATGTGCCAGTCTCTGTGGTGTAAAGTGGTATCTCATTGTTGTTTTGATTTGCATCTCTCTGATGATTAGTGATGATGAGCATTTTTTCATATGTTTTTGGCCATTCGAATTTCTTCCTTGCTGAAGTTTCTGTTCATTTCTTCTCCCCCATTTTTGATGGGGCTGTTTGTTTTCTTCTTGTAAAGTTCTCCCAGTGCCTGATGAAAGAGAAGAAAGGGATATTAAGGAAACAATTCCATTCACAATTATGCCACAGAAAATCAAATACCTAGGAATCAACTTACCCAAGTGTGTAAAGGACCTGTACAAAGAAAACTACAAGACATTGCTCCAAGAGATAAAAGAGGACACAAGGAAATGGAAACATATTCCCTGCTCATGGATGGGGAGAATCAACATTGTCAAAATGCTAATACTCCCTAGAGCTTTGTGCAGATTCAATGCAGTCCCTATAAGGATACCCATGACATTCTTCAAAGAAATTTACCAAACGCTCCTGAAATTTGTGTGGAACAATAAACCCCCAAGGATAGCTAAAGCAATCCTCGGGAAAAAGAAGATGGGAGGCATCACCTTTCCCAACTTCAAACTGTACTACAAGGCAGTAGTAATTAAAACAGCATGGTATTGGAATAAAAACAGACCTGTGGACCTATGGAATAGAATTGAGTATCCTGACACCCAACCTCAAACACATGATCATTTAATCTTTGATAAAGGTGCAATGAGTCTAAAATGGAGTAAGGAAAGCCTCTTCAACAAGTGGTGTTGGCAAAACTGGGCAGCGACATGTAAAAAATGAATTTGGACCTGTGTCTAACACCATGCACAAATTTTCAGATCAAAATGAATTAAAGATCTCAATATCAGACTTGAATCCATAAAGTACATTGAAGAAAATATAGGAAAAACCCTCCACGACATTGAAGCTGAAGGCATCTTCAAAGGTGAAACATCACTAACAAAGCAACTAGAAGAAAAGATAAACATATGGGACTACATGAAACTAAAAAGCTTCTGCACCTCAAAAGAAACAGTGACTAAGATACAAAAGCAGTCCACAGAATGGGAAAGAATACTCACCCAATACCCATCTGATAAGGGGTTAATATCCAAGTGTTCAAAAGCTTTATATGTGTTAAATGACTGAGTTTTTCATCCTGCAAATATGAACCTGGTAGAGAGAGTATAGGATTTGTAAACTTTGGCATGCATCAAAATCACTTAAATAGTTTTTCATTTTGCAGCGGGTGAAAGACATGCCTGGCACAATTCATGGGCTCTTTCAGACTATACTCAAAGGAACACACCATGTCGGAGTCAAACCCTTGGCACTTGCATGCAAATTCTGTTCTCCAACCCTCCTAATCATCTCTGCATCCCCTCTGCCGGGTCCCTTAGATAGTTTTCTTCAAAAGAGTTCACTGTTTCCTACACCAGAAAGTCTATTCAGTAGTTATAAGAGTAAGTAGAAGGGTAATTAAGTAAATATGTGAGTCAGTAGGATTGAAAGTTTTATGTTTCTAAAAAGTTTTCAGAAAAACTGCATCGGGAGGCCAATATGTAGACTGTATTGACATTAGTATGGGTCATGAAATTAAGGGAAGAATATTAACTATATTTTCTACTTGTGTCTCTTGTCTTCCCAATGTTCATCAGTTTGCTCGAGCAGGCGCCAGTAACATCTCCATTATTCCCCATTGCATGCTAGTGTAGCCCAAGGGCATCTGCTCCCTCCAGGGACACGAAGAGCTTCAAACCATTCGTTCAGGTCATGGGAATGAGGTCTATTGTTGTTATTGTTTTTGGCATATTGAATATGACACAGATAGCTTGACAGGCTCTGCTATGCGAGCAGGATACTCTCAGTAGTAGGTAGGCTTTCAGTTCTTGCATTTACTTATGTACTGTGGGGTGCTTTGCAGCCATGCTCAATGAGGAGAGCCATTTACAGCTCTGCCCCGTGTATCTGTGTCTCTGGTTCATGGCCGACAGTCAGGGAGTAGTTCATAGGTGGGTCCACCAGGCCTCTTGGATGGGATAGAAGTGGGAAAAGGGACCCCATATCCATCTCCACATAATCCCAGTGACTTTTCTACCACAAACTATAAATTATAAATTCTACTTAGAGTCTAAATGATTCCAATTTTACCTATCCAACTATAGTCTAATTGCTATATGGAAGTTAGAGATGAAAACTGAAAAAAAACTGTGTAGTTATTATTTATAGATATATTATGTCACTTCTCTCCTGCAACACTAGAGGATCCCAGAATCATTTTAAGAGATGACATAGTTAACCATTACTAATCAGATGAAATCTTTATTTCACGTTGGGTATGAGGGAGAGAAAATGTTTCTCTTCCAAAATGATACAGAAGAATGATGACTAACATTTTTAAATATTATCCAACCTTAATTTCTAGTCATTTTGCAGTAATTTTTGAAAAGATGCTATGTGAATTTCCAAATAATGCAGAGGCGCAAGTGTGCAGGCCAACAAGAGAAGGGTATGGAAGATGAGGGCCAATGACTACAGAGCTCATATGGGGGTTAGGTCACTTGATTTGCACATGGCTGATCCTAGTCTAATTCCCCAAATCACTGGGAGTGATTCCTGAACACAGACTCACAAATAAACCCTGACAGTTCCTCTCACTTTCCCCTCCCCATGCGATATGGAAAATCCTATTTTTTTTCCAAATAGTTCACTGTATCACTGTATCACTGTCTTCCCGTTCATCATCGATTTGCTCGAGCGGGCCCCAGTAACATCTCCATATGTCCTGTCTCATGCTAGTAGAGCCCAAGGCATCTGCTTGCTCCAGGAACATAAAGAGCCTCAATCCATTCCATAATGAGTCTATAATTGTTACTGGTATTTGGCATATATATCAAATACAACACGGGTAGCTTGCCAGGCTCTGCCGTGCAGGTAATTCCAAATAGTTATAGGATGATATTGTTATTACTGATTTTGGCATATTGAATACACATTGGATAAATTGCCAGGCTCTGCCGTGTGGGCAGTATGCTCTCAGTAGCATTGAAATGATAAATCAAAAATCAGATGGGCTGGACATGTAATGCGATTTGTAGATGACCACTGGACTAGAGCCGTTACCAACTGGATCCCAAGGAACATCAAAAGATCACATGGCCGCCCACCTACAAGATGATCAGACTTCTTCATCAAGACCCTGAACGAACGGTTTGAGGCACCCTCTGGAGCAAATTGATTAATATAGGAATATCAAGTGATCAAATGATCAAGCAAAGTTTATAGGATGACAAATGTAAACCCCATTTATTCTGGAAAATAAGAATTAGATGGTTCTTCTTTTAGCATGAGTGCTGATTTGCAGGGATACAGCATGGGGAAGAAATGAGTGCTGTCATTTGAATGGAAATAATTGGGATTGCCTGTGTGAAGGCATAACTCCATCAACCATTTCATTCCTGGGGCAGATTTTGGAGTCTTAGCATCAGACATAGCATCTTAGTGGCACAAGGCACACATGCTTCAGCCACAATGAATATTAATTAAAGTGTCGGGAGGAGTTATAGAGGAAATATGTAGAAGGGTTCAGTCTGGATTTTCTCAGTTCAGACCTCTAAGTGCCTGGGCTTCTACAGAGGTATCTGAGAGTTCTGAATCGAGGTTTAGGCCCAGCCTGCTTTCATCAGACTTGGAAAGCTGCTGAGTGTCCTAAATCCTTCAATACTTTCAAGTTCCAGACTTGAAGATTTTTTTAATTAATATTTTATTATACCACCGTGAGATATACAATTACAAAGTTGTTCATGTTTGGGGGTTTTGGTCACACAGTGTTCCAACACCCCCTCCCTCCACCAGTGCCCATTTCCCACCACCAATGTCCCCGATTCCCCCCCCTCCCATAGCCTGCCTCTATGGTAGATCCTTTATCTCTTTTCTCTCTTTCTCCCTCCCTACCCCTCTCTCTTTTTTTCTTCCTTCTCTTACATATTGTAGATTGCAATTCATACACTTAGAGGCCATCATGTGCACTTTTTTTGCCTGTATTTAATGCTCAGTTCTAGGTTGGTATTAGTCCTTCGACCATTATTCACACATGTTCCCTTCTCTGTCTTACCTAACCTCTGACTCTAACACAGTTGTTGTAATTTCCACCTTTGATAAGACCTTCTGATCCACATTTCTCCTGACATTGGATTTTGGTATCATAATATGTGTGTATGTCATGCAAATAAATGCAGTCATTCTATTATCTGTTTCTTTCCTTCTGAGCTAATTTCATTTAACATGAACCTCTCCATGTCCATCCATTTATAGGCAAATTTCATGACATCATTTTTCCTAACAGCTGCATAGTATTCCATTGTGTAGATTTACCAAAGTTTCTTTATCCAGTCATCAGTTCTCGGGCATACTGGTTGTTTCCAGATTCTGGCTATTGTGAATAGTGATGCTATGAAATAAAAGCGCCGGATAGTGTTTCCGCTGTGTGTTTTGGGCTTCCCAGGGTATATACCCAGGAGTATGGCTAGGTCAAAAGGGAGCTCAATTTCTAGTCTTTGGAGGAATGTCCATAATGTTTTCCAGAAAGGCTGTAGCAGTCGACATTCCCACCAACAATGGATGAGAGTCCCCTTTTCCCTGCATCCATGCCAGCACATGTTCTTACCCTTATGTTTTGTTTTGTTTTTTTTTTTTGCTTTTTTTTGGGTCACACCCAGCAATGCTCAGGGGTTTCTCCTGGCTCTGAACTCAGGAATTACTCCTGGCGGTGCTCAGGGGACCATATGGGATGCCAGGGATCGAAACCGGGCCGGCACAGGCCGGCCGAGTGTAAGGCAAACGCCCTACCCTATCACTCCAGCCCAAATTAGTTCTTTTTTTTTTTTTTTGGCTTTTTGGGTCACACCCGGTGACACTCAGGGGTTACTCCTGGCTCTGAACACTGGCACCCCTGGCGGTGTTCGGAGGACCATATAGTATGCCAGGGATCAAATCCAGGCCGGCACGGACGGCGCGTGCAAAACAAATGCCCTACTGCTGGGATATCACTCTGGCCTTCTGTTCTTGCCCTTTTGGATATGTACCAGTCTCTGAAGGTGATATCTCATTGTTGTTTTGATTTGCATATCTCTGATGATTAATGATGATGAGCATTTTTTCATATGCCTTTTGGCCATTTGAATTTCTTCCTTGTCAAAGTTTCTGTTCATCTTTTCTCTCCATTTTTAATGGGGTTGGCTGTTTTTTTTCTTGTAAAGTTCTACCAATGCCTGATATATCCTGGATATTAACCCTTTATCAGATGGGTATTGAGTGACTATTCTTTCCCATTCTGTGGATTGTCTTTGTATCTTGGTCACTGTTTATTTTGAGGTACAGAAGCTTTTTAGTTTCATGTAGTACCATATGTTTATCTTTTCTTCTAGTTGCTTTGTTAGTGGTGTTTCACCTTTGAAGATGTCTCTAGCTTCAATGTCGTGGAGGATTTTTCCTCTATTTTCTTCAACGTACTTTATGGATTCAGGTCTGATATTGAGATAACTAATCCATTTTGATCTGATTTTTGTGCATGGTGTTACACACAGGTCCAAATTCATTTTTTACATTAGCTGTCTAGTTTTCCCAGCACCACTTGTTGAAGAGGCTTTCCTTTCTGAATTTTGGACTCTTTGTACCTTTACCCAAGATTAACTGATCATGTGTTTTAGAGTGGGTGTCAGGATACTCAACTCTATTCCATAGGTCCATAGGTCTGTTTTTATTACAATACCATGCTGTTTTAATTACTACTGCTTTGTAGTACAGTTTGAGGTTGGGAAAGGTGATGCCTTCCTTCTTCTTTTTCCCAACGATTGCTTTAGCTATCTGTGGGGGTTTATTATTCCATACGAATTTCAGGGAGTGTTTGGTCAATTTCTTTAAAGAATGTCATGGATATCTTTATAGGGACTGCATTGAATCTGTACAAAGTTCTAGGGAGTATTACCATTTTGACAATGTTAATTCTCCCCATCCATGAGAGCAAGGAATATGTCTCCATTTCCTTGTGTCCTCTTTTATTTCTTGAAGCAGTGTCTTGTAGTTCTCTTTGTATAGGTCCTTTACACACTTGGTTAGGCTTATTCCTAGGTAGTTGATTTTCTGTGGCACAATTATGAATGGAATCGATTTCTTAGTATCCCTTTCTTCTCTTTCATTATTTGTATATAGGAAAGCTACCGACTTTTGGGTACTGTTTTGTACCCTGCCACTCTACTATAAATATCTATTGTTTCTAAGAGTTTTGGGGTCAAGAATTAAGAGTTCTCTAGGTATATTATCATGTCATCTGCAAATAATGATGGCTTGGTTTCTTCCTTGCCTATCTGGATGCCCTTAATGTCCTTTTCTTCTCTGATTGCTATGGCGAGTACTTCCAGTACTATATTGAATAAAAGAGGTGAGAGTCGGCAACCTTGTCTTGTTCCTGATCTTAAAGGGAAGGCTTTCTATTTTTTCCCATTGGGAATGATACTCACTGTGGGCTTTTGGTATATGGCTTTGACTATATTGAGGAATGTTATAGAAGAAACAGAAACACTCCCAAACAGCTTCTATGAGGCATATATCACCCTGATACCCAAAGCAGGGAGAGACAACACAAAGAAAGAAAATTACAGATCAATCTCCTTGATGAACACAGATGTTAAGATCTTCAACAAAATACTAGTAAACAGAATCCAAAGACTCATCAAAAAGATTATACATCATGACCAAGTAGGATTCATCCTGGGAATGCAAGTATGGTCAATAAATGCAAGTCAATCGACATAATACATCATATCAATAAGACTGAGGCTCTGCTGGGGTGGCAGGCCAGGTATAGAATCCGCCATGCCTCCCGGGTGCCTCATGAGTGGCTGGGCACAGGGAGAGCAAGTAGCAGCTCTGCCCCATTCCTGAGAGTCTCTGGTTCAGCATACCTGGGCAGGATTGAAAAAAAAACTGCTGCAGGGTGGGTGTCAGTGATCTGGGCTGTGATAGGCTGGTCTGCTGGGTGGAGTTCTGATGAGAGGGAAGTCTGGATGTGGAAAATGGAGGCCCTATGGAGTAGGGGGTCGTCTGGCTTGTTGTGAGGCTCTGCTTGGGTGGCAGGCCAGGGATAGAACCCACCATGCCTCCCGGGCACCTTATGAGCAGCTGGGCACAGGGAAAGCAAGTAGCAGCTCTGCCCCATGTCTGAGAGTCTCTGGTTCAGCATACCTGGGCGGATTTAAAAAAAAAAAAACTGCTGCAGGGTGGGTGTCGATGATCCGGGCTGTGATCCTGATCCATTTTCCACATCCGGACTTTCCTCTCATCACAACTCCACCCAGCAGATCAGCCTATCACAGCCCAGATCATTGACACCCACTCTGCAGCAGTTTTTTTTTTTTCAATCCAGCCCAGGTATGCTGAGCTATTAAACATCCTCACCATTTCTTCTCTGAATTCTTTCTCAGAGAGATTATGCGTCTGCATTCTTTTTCAAGTCTCCAGGGTTTGTTTCTTCATCTGCTCTTGGAACTGGGGATCTGCATTGTTTCCCCATGGTGCTATGGTGGTCAAGGGTGGACTCTTCTTGGATACTGTTGCTTCCTCACAGTAGGTAGAACTCTAGAGATGCTCCCTCTTCAAGGAGATCACCTTCCCCTTGGTTGACCTGGGTTTGATCCTCAGCATCCCAAATGGTACCCTGAGCACTGTCAGGAGTAATTCCTGAGAGAAGAGCCAGGAGTAACCCCGAGCATCAGCAGGTGTGACCAAATATAAATAAATAAGCGAATAAAGTAAAAAGACATTAGCCTGTATTTGAATGCTAGTGACAGAAGTGGCAGAGATAATGTATCTGGAGTCCAAAAGCATTGTGGGAGCGGAAATTTCTCTTCTATTTAGAGTCCATAGTGCATATTCTCTTAGTCCAAGGCATGGCTCTGGATTTATGCCCAGGAGCCCAGTCTGCTATCAGGCTAGAAGCATTCTCGTCACCTTCCTTTTCTTCTCCTTAAGAGAAATATTAAGTATCTGTCTTTTTTTAATACCACAGTATTTTCAAAGATTACCTTTCATCCAATGACATAAAGTAAATAGACAATCTGAGCCAGGGAGATAACTCAATGGATTGACCATGTAGAAGGCCAGGATTTGATTCTGGTATCACAGTATCCTCTTAGCGCTACCAGGAATGACCAGACCCTCCCCCAAGAAGATAGACAGGTATAGATCCTTGCATTGCTTATGTGACCACCAACAGATAAAACAAGTTTGGGGAATGGCTGACTGGCTGGGTGAAAGTGGTAGAGCCTCAGGCCTCTGGCAGAAAGCGAAACTACAGACCCCAGACATCTGAGCAGAAACAGAAGTTAACTGGGAAACTTTGAACCCTCAAGCCGGGTTGCCTCCACCTCAGATACCCTCCCTGAGGTTGTAGTGGTCTGGTGGGATATTAATACAAAAAGCAGGAAATTCAAAACCAAGGGGGGATGGAACCGGGGGCGTTGGTGGGGGGGAGATGGGCACTGGTGGCGGGATGGGTGATGGAACACTGTATGACCAAAACCCAAATATGAACTTTTTAATTGTATATCTTTGTAATTGTAAAAATAAAAAATTAAAAAAAAATAAAAACACACACAAAAAAAGAATATATGTTCCAGTGCTTGTATTTGGATGAGGAACAATTCCATATTGATAGAAGTTGTAGTTCAGTAAATTCAAGTTTCTTTTTTTTAAGTATTTTATTATACCACCGTGAGATATACAAATAAAAAAGATATACAATTAAAAAGTTCATGTTTGGGTTTTGGTCATACAGTGTTTCAGCACCCATCCCTCCACCAGTGCCCATCTCCATACAAATAAAAAGATATACAATTAAAAAGTTCATGTTTGGGTTTTGGTCATACAGTGTTTCAGCACCTGTCCCTCCACCAGTGCCCATCTCCCACCAACAACATCCCCGGTTCCCTCCCCCTTCCCCAGCCCTGCTCCATGGCAGGTTCTTTATTTCTTTGCCTTTCTCTCTCTTTCTCTTTTCCTTCCCTTCTAGACTATGGATTACAGAACATATATTAAAAGGTTGTCATGTGAATCCTTTTGCCTCTATTTCATGCTCAGTTCTTAACAAACCCGGCTCATCGAGTTCCACCCTGCAGCAGTCTTTCTTAAATCCGGCTCAGGTATGCCGGTCCAGAGACTCGCAGACATGGGGCAGAGCTGCTACTGGCTCTCCCTGTGACCAGCCACTCACAAGGCGCCCGGGAGGGACGGCGGGTTCTAGCCCTGGCCCACCATCCCAGCAGAGCCTCGCAACAAGCCAGACGACTCCCCACTCCACGAGGGCCTCCATTTTCCACATCCAGACTTCTCTCTCGTCAGACCTCCACCCAGCAGACCAGCCTATCAGCGCCCGGTTCGCGCGCCGCGCAGTTCATCAATAAATGCTGGACTAGAGATGCCTACAAGAGTATGCTACCTTCACGGCAGAGCCTGGCAAGCTACCCGTGTTGTATTTGATATATATGCCAAAGACCAGTAACAATTATAGACCTCATTCTGGAATGGATTGAGGCTCTTTATGTTCCTGGAGCAAGCAGATGCCTTTGGCTCTACTAGCATGAGACAGGACATATGGAGATGTTACTGGGGCCCGCTCAAGCAAATCGATGATGAACGGGAAGACAGTGACAGTGATACAGGGATCAAACAAACAAAAAATCAGGTACACAGAGTAAAGTCTCAGGAACCTGCCTTTATGTTCCAGCCACATGTCCACCAGATTTTTTGTTTGAAATGAGCTATCTATGGGTCCTTGGTATTTTTAACAGTCAGAGAAAGCATAGGAATAAGGTTCTCTTGACCTTAAATTAAGTGAATTCATGTTATCTGGGCACCAAAAGCACAAACATCAAGATGAAAAGGAAGTGCTCAATTCCATTAATTAAAGGGAGGACTATAGAAATTATGTTCTCACCCTTTTTTAATGGATCTTAGTTTAGTAGGGTGTAAAGTAACAACTAGAAAAATTGATGTCTGAAAAATTTGAAAATAAGTCATGACCATGGCTCCTAAAAGTATGGAAATTAGCAATTCCTTGAGCTGAATTGTTCTATAAATAAAGGCATGCATCTCTTTGTTAATTAAACCTTTTTGGGATCAAGGAATTGAAGGGATTTTTAAAATTTTTTAAGATTTTTTTTATTTTATTATACCACCGTGAGATATAGAATTACAATGTTGTTCATGTTTGGAGGTTTCAGTCACATAGTGTTCCAGCACCCCGCCCTCCACCAGTGCCCATTTCCCACCACCAATGTCCCCAATTCCCTCCCACTTCCCATAGCCGCCTCCATGGCAGGTTCTTTATCTATTTTCTCTCTCCCTCTCTTTTCTGAAGGGGATTTTTAACTAATAAAGAGTTTTTACAACAAAACAAACACACCTATAGCATTATTTTTAGACAGTCTTTCAGAGGCAAAATCCCATCCAAATCTGTAGGGCAAGAGGAAAAGTTTTGGGGTTTGGTGTAACTTAATAGTATCACTGTATCACTGTCTTCCCATTGTTCATCGATTTGCTCAAGTGGGCACTAGTAACATCTCCATACATCCTGTCACAAGCAAGTGTAATTCAAGGGCATTTGCTTGCTCCAGGGACAGGAAGAGCCCCAGACCATTCTTCAGGTCATGGAACTTAGGTCCATAATTGTTACTAGTTTTTGGCCTAACAAGTAAATAATACACGGTAGCTTGCCAGGCTCTGCCGCCACATGCTCCTACTGTTAGGAAAAAGCAATGTCTAAGAAATAAACATGGAGGATCATTGGGTTGAGAAGGTAGCAATCACACCATTTCAAAGAAATGTTATTCTCAGTTTTCTGGGCAGGTTGAATTTATTATTTCCTCTGCTTTCTTCACCTACCCTCTTCACAAAAATGGTAAGAGGTGGGGCCGGAGCGATAGTCCAGCAGGTCGGGTATTTGCCTTGCACATGGCTGGCCCATGTTGCCCCAGGTTCGATCCTCGGCATCCCATTTGGTCCCCTGAGCACCGCCATGAGTAATTCCTGAGTGCAGAGTCAGGAGAAACCAATTGCTTTATACATGGCAAAGTCTTCCACAAAGCTGTACCAATTTCAACTTCATCCATAAAGAAAGGGTTCAGAAACCAAAGAGTACCAAAAGAGACCAAAGAGATGGTTAAGGTACTTGTCTTGTACACTATTTTTTTTAATTTTTCTTGTTATACCACCGTGAGATATACAGTTACAAAAGTTTTCATATTTGGTTTCAGTCATACAGTGTTCTAGCACCCATCCCTCCACCAATGCCCATTTCCCACCACCAGTATCCCCTGATTCCCCCCTCCCCAGCCTTATCTGTGGTAGGCAATTTTACTTCTCTCTCTCTCTCTCTTTTTCTTCTTTTACACACTGAGGCTTGCAATACATACATTTAGAGGTTATCATGTATATCCGTTTGCCTACTTTCAATCTTCAGTTCTATGCTGGAAGAATTATGGTAAATTATCATTTACCATAATTATTAGCCTTGTACACTGTTGATCCAGGTTCTATACCTGGCATCCTGAGCCTGCCCAGTTGATTTTTGACAACAGAACCAAAGCCCTGAGCTCCTCAGTGGTGTGCCACCTCCAGAAATGCAAAAAGAAAAGTGAGAAGGTTTATTTTACCTTGTGATCGCAAACACTGAATCTGGCCATTTTTCCAAAATATGAAAACACCTATATTTCAAATATTTTATTGATGCTTTGTGAGACAGTAAGTCTTCTTATTTTTAGATTGTAAATAACTGTTCTTATTATTTGCCCATTTCCTTAGGAGATGTTACTAATTTTCATTTTGATGTGTACAAAATGTTGACTACCCTTAGAGATAATAATCCTTTCCTGTCGTAGATGATAAAAAGTATCTTTTGTTTGTAATTTGGATTTCATTTTTTATGGTCTTTTGCCATGCAGAGGTTTTCAACTTCTTATGTGGCTAGATCTGACAAGATTCTGCTGTAGTTTTTCTTCCTTGGACTTTATGCGCATCCCCAGAGGTTGGAAAGTTTCCAATCACTTCTTGTTATTGTAGAGTTATTTTTCTTATATTTGACTATCTGACTAGAATTACAAATTCATTTGTTCCCTGGCATTTATTTAACAGTACTTCATGTCCTCACTGATATAAAATACCAACTTTATCGTCTTGGTCTTTGCTGAGAGGACTCTTTGCTGGGTATATTTATTCTTGTCTGTATACTAAGAGCTGTTTCTTTAAGGCTTTCCTCTTTAAGGACAGACTCTAGGCTTTGTTTCAATATTCATAGCATTTATAATGTTTTCCATACAGTCTAAACATTTTAGAACTTTTTCTAATTATAAAACCAATAAAGCAAACTTGCAAAAAGATGGCATATTTTCTCTAGTTCTACTGATTGTAAATTGAATATATTCCCTTCCCATATTTTAAATATGAATATATAACTGTAACCCTAGTGAAATTATACTGTTGTAGGCTATGTGAGTGTGGTTTTAATATGTTCTATGTTACTTTGTTGTATTCATTATTGCTGTATCATGTAATGGGGGCTCATACCTAGTGGTGCTCAGGATATCATGTGGTACCAAGTATCAAACCCACTAGAGCCTTGTGCAAAATATGCACTCCATCCCTTATTGTAATCTACCTGAATCTCATCACAAACATTTTATCAGCTATTTAATATATCCTGTAATCTGCTTTATTGCCTCCTCCCTTATATCAACAACCAAAGAAGCAGCAATAAGAACTTTGGTGTGCAGTTTTCTTCCTAAGGAATAAATTTCTTAGAAAAAAAAGTAACTGCTAAAAAAGATTTTAGAAATAATTATAATAAATATCTATAAATAGATATTAAAATTATTACAAAATAATTATCTTAAATTCATGTCAATAATAATGGTGCCATGTGGCAAGAAACTTATTTATGAAGTTCTGCCTCCCAAAATAAACTATCACTTGAACCTTAGCATCATAGATTAGATATAGTTCTCAGATAATATTCTTTAACATTTTTGGTGAATATGTATTTTGAAAAGTCTTAGAAACCAGACCCATTGTATCCTAGCTAGATCCAATAAATTCACAAATAGAAACTATCTAAGCATCATCATTTCCAGGAATTGTCTGTTAGATGATCAAAGTGCATCATCCTCTAAAACAAATATTGTGGGACTCTAGAGAGTCCCTCAGCAACTCATGAGATCATGTCATTATTAAACTAAGATGCCAGAGGTACTTGGTAGCCAAAAGTTTGCAGCTGCCATTGTTTTCTACTTTATTATAGGTCTTAGATACTGCCAAGGTTATGATAGATGGCTGATGTATTAGTTAAATGATTTAATGACTATATTTGTGAACTTAGGTGGAATTCTTCATTCCACCCATATTAGTGGAGTTCTTGTGAAATGCAAAGCACAGTGTACTCAATATGAAGGGAAAAAAACCTAGATAAAAGTTGATAAATCCTATATAAGGCAGAGAACTGAAACTTGGGCCTTGGGAGTCCTTGCTGCATATTTCTCTATAATATGGGTTAGTTCAACTTTGATGAGATATACCTAAGTGGGACTAGAACCACTAACCTTCAAATGAGCAAGTTAATGCTCAAACGGATTACACCACATGAACCACACAGCCCGGATCACAGCCGGGATCACAGCCCAGATCATTGATTCCACCCTGCAGCAGTTTTTTTTTCAATCCGCCCAGAACTCCATCCAGCAGATGAGCCTATCACAGCCCGGATCATCAACACCCACCCTGCAGCAGTTTTTTTTTTCAAACTGGCCCAGGTATGCTGATCCAGAGACTAACAGACATGGGGCAGAGCTGCTACTGGCTCTCCCTGTGCCCAGTCATTCACGAGGCGCCTGGGAGGGATGGCTGGTTCTAGCCCTGACTCGCCACCCCAGCAGCGCCTCGCAACAAGCCAGACGACCCCCCCACTCCATGAGGGCTGCCATTTTCCACATCCGGATGGATTTCCCTCTCGTCAGAACTCCATCCAGCAGTTGAGCCTGTCACAGCCTGGCTCGCGGCTGCATGGTTCATCAATAAATGCTGTATTTAGAGGTGACTACAAGAGTATGCTACCCACACAGCAAGCCTGGCAAGCTGCCTGTGTCGTATTTGATATGCCAAATACCAGTAACAATTATGTTAGGTCATTCCCATGACCTGATATAATGGTTTGAGGCTCTTTATGTTCCTGGAGGCGAGCAGATGCCCTTGGGCTCTACTAGCATGAGACAGGACATATGGAGATGTTACTGGTGCCTGCTCGAGCAAATTGATGATGAACGGGAAAGTAGTGATAGTGATGGGTTAGTTCCTCTTGACACTTCGATGACAGGTCTCCTGATCAAACCCCTCAAACTGCATTTCTGTGATGTCTACAGTCTTCTCTCGCATCTCCCCAAGGGACTGAACACAAGTCCTCTGCCTTAGCATCTTAGCGCTTCTGGCTCCCAAAATGGGCTAAGGAGGCTCCAGATGGAGGCTTTCAGAGGGCTCCTTTTATCCTGTTTGGAGCAGGCTACACAGTCATATTCTAAAAGAATAATTTACAACCTCCTCTTTCTACCCCTGTGACTGCTCTTTCATAGACTTGGTTACCAAAGGTTACCTTGTGGCTGGTGCCTTTGATTTTTGTGGGTCCCATAGACAGGAAAACAGAGTTGTTGCCTTGAACATGTCCCACAAATGGGAACCTGATAACGATCTTCCCCAGATGACATCCCAACCATTCGTTCTTGCTTTTTTTCCCTTTCTTTCTTCCTTTCTTCCTTTCTCCCTTCCCTTCCCTTCCTTTAGCTTACTTTTTTGCTCCTTACTGTTGCAGTTATTAGCCACCTTCCTTTCCCTTCCTTTGTTTATTTTTTTGCTTGCTACTTACTATTGAAGTTATTAGCCACAGTGAGGCCAAGGTCCTTAACTCTTGATTCTAATTATTCATCCTTATGAAGAAAAATTCCCCTCCTGTGTTTCATTCTCTTCCAGCCATGACCTCAGCACACGTGAACTTCCTCCCACCTCCTTCCAGTGCCTATCACGAGGGTGCTCATTGAATTCTATTTCTAATATGCATTTTGCGTTCTGCCAAGGGGTCAGAAGGGCACCTGGAGAAACCAGATGGTTTACCTCTTCCCTCAGGACACATGCCGCTATTTAGCTGGGCACTTTCCCAACTCAAGGCAGGGTGAAATTCTACTGCTTTGAGGAGACTTGGTTTAGATGCCACTCACTGTCCCTGATTGCCCGGTGCCAACTCCCTCTAGGCTAGGTACTTCTCAGTTCACTGCCACTCTGGAGCTTTCTGCCCTAAATAGCATTTTAGGAGATATTAGAACAGCATGCCGAGGGACAGATGGGGGACAGGGAGGGAAACCCCATTTATGAGATGTACATCTCATCACTTTCATCTGACTGAAATAAGAAACCATAAATCCAGGGGTGAGAAAGACAGGCACAAACTCCAGCGACATCATGAGGACCCCGAGGTTGTGTGCTTACTCCATTCCCATTTTCTGGTGTTTAATGTCCCTTCCCTGCCACTGTTCCCCAACTTCAACTTTTGAAAAGCCAAGCAGTTTAACTGGCCAGGCCCCGGGAACTTATTTGTATGCAGCACAAATTTCAGAATCTGTTCTCAGCCTGTGCCGAGTGAAAAATGGCCTGCATTTTCTTGATAGCCCATGTGGTTGTAAAGAATAAATGGCTAATGAATTACAGATGAACATTGACGCAAATTAATCTTCCCGCTGTCCCTGGGTTATATGGCAGCCATTTAAAAGTTTAATCAATACACTAAAGTTGAAAACATGCAGGCACTGCAGTTGTTTGGATGTAATAAACATCAGAGGAAACCAGGAGGTTTGCACTCAGTCCATGTATCATAATGACAGCTATTTATGTTTAATGGACTAAATATTTTTATTGGAAGGGAGCAAATGTCAGCTTAACTTTGTGAGCCCCGCATTCAACTTTCCTTTGAGGTTGGTGAAAGACGGCTGACGTGTCACTGGAAATGAAATGTTAAGGGGTGTGGGTGGGGGGAGGCACAAGGAGACAAAGCCGCAGAAGGAGTCGTTTGGAGACATGATGCATCGCTAACATTCTCCGGCAATTCATTAACGAAAACGTAAACTCTGATATTTCTAATGTTGCTGTAAAATGGTTTACTGGGAACAACTTTAATGGTTATTAGGGAAAACAAGTGCCCAGATCTGCCAGATATGCCGTTCAGAGCAGGCTTTTGTTTGAAAACTCTTTACCGGGTCATATTTGCTGGAGATTTATAATTAGTCTTTTTTCTCAATGTGAGAAGTGGGGGTTTGGGGGGGGAGGATGGAAAACGGCATGATGACTCTCAGCCCTTGTATTCCATAGATCTTTCCTTTTGAACAGTGTCCAATGACTTTAAATAACCATGTGTTCCCTTTTGGAATACTTATATCTTAATTACTTTTCAAGTCGATATTTTGTAGCACTGCTGTGTGTCTGGTCCCACCCTGAACTGCTACAAGAGAATAGGTTTTGCCAGTAGCTGTGCGGCCTCACTAGTCAGAAACAGGCTAAAATTAAAGAACAGAAATAGCTGTGTCTGAACAAAGATAAATATATATGGTTCGGTTTCACATTCTCTTTTCTTCCTGAATAAAATAGACAAAGAGGGGCTATGGGATCTTGGATGATAGCATACACTTTCTAAAGTCAACAAGGAACACTTTAGAGAATGAAGAGGGTGTTTTATTGTCTTCTTTGAAACCAATTGTCTCAGGTTCTCTTCGGTGTCTGAAGGCTCCAAAAAGTTCTCACGTGTAGAAAAGTTTTTAAGAAAATAATTGTGGGGCTGGAGAGATAGTATAACAGGTAAGGCACTTGCCTTGTGGTGCCAAGGATCAAACCCTGGTATTGTTTGATCCTTGGCACTGTTTATGGTCCCCAGAGCACTCCTAGAGAGATCCATGAGCACAAACAGGTGTGACCCCCCCCCAAGCAAAAAAATTTCAAAAGAACGAAAAGTATTTGTTAGACATCTGCACTGGAGGCTAGCCAGTATTTGAACTTTTAAGAAGAGAATTACACAAGTATCATCTTTTTATGCATTTGTTATATATTTTTAATGAGAAGAATTCGTTTTTATTGGGCCAGAGCAGCAGAAGAAATTAACCTGGTGTGTCCATGAATTAGTTGAACCAGTCAACTCCATGGCTCTTTAATTTCCCAAAAGCAGAAGGCGGAGGAACCTTTTGTTCTGAAGGCTGAAGCATCACTCACAATTAAGTATGATGATGTCCCACCTAGTGTTTCTTGTGGACCACACCATCCAAGCTACTTAAGACCATGCCTGCTTGTCTTTCCTACTTTGTTTCTCTCTGAGGCATATGGTTTGTGGTGGAGGTGGGAGTGGCCAGGGACATGATGCTCAGAGAATTTTGGAATATGATTTTCTTCTTGGCTCCCAGGGCTGTGCCCATTGTAATCTGTTAAGTAGCTGTTGAATGGATTTCCGTCATTAATCCTACTACAGTGATTGTTGTTACAATGGGATCACCTATTATAATTTTCTAGGTACTGTATACCTGATTACAGTTGAAAGCCTGGAGGGTAAGTGTTAAAAAGACAAAAATGGTCTAGAGGGTTTATAAACATAATCATTTTGAGTTAACTCTAGTAGGTAGAAATTCTAGAATTTCGAATCTGATCTTTTTTTAATCTCTGTTTCAGTTTTATAAGCTCCCTTCTATCATTGTGTCTCATGTTGTCACTGATGATTACATTTCTGTTAAATGTCCCCATTTTATTCTAGAAGAATGAGTTTTATTCTTTCCTAAGCCTGACATCCTGAAGCCTGCCTATAGAGAACGATGAGTCTCTGACATTGAATAAATGTGGCTGTTGGAATGAGGGGAAGGAGGAGAGATAGTCCAGTGGGCAGATCTTGCTTATATGCAACCAAACTGACTTCATTCCTGGCACTCCATGTGGTCTTCCACACAGTGACAAGAGTCATTCTTTAACACAGTACCAGGAGTTAAGTCCTCAGCACTATTAGGTTGACCCCAAAACAAAAAAATGTGGTTGTGGTTGTATAGTTGATGAACAGTGAGTCTTTGTGGTCTAAAGATATCCAAAGTGGCTCTGGTAAATGGTGATGAAGGGCTATTTGATAAACAGGTGATAGCTGCAAGCAATTAAAATTGAGCAAATAGTGAAAAAATGTTTATCTTTCTTAAATCAAAGGATGGAAGCCAAAAAATTTAGGGCTGTTGCAGTGATTGAAAGAATTAGCACCCTACCAATTCCTCTTTTTCTAGCTTGTGAATTTTATTCTACCCAACATTTCAGCCTTCCAGGACAAATGAAGAAGAAAAGATCATTTCCTTTTAGTCACTTTTTATGATTACTTATATCAGTGAATTGAGAACTTCCTCAACCTGACTACCTGTTTCTCATTGTCTAGACAGTGTCATCAGGGGACCAGGAAGTCAAATATTTCAGGTTTTTTGGACAAACAGTGGAAGAGGGGAGGGTAACATGAGCTATTCCATAGTGGCCACAATAAATGATAATCACAACTTTTTGTGTTTCTTCTAAGGGCCTAAAATTGTGCTAGATGTCCTGTAGACAGTGAGTTATATCATCTCTTCAATGATAGGAGGTAATGGAGTTGGCTTTGTCTGATTGGAGCTGGCTTTGTCTGATTCCACTCCAGGTTTTATCTATTAATGCTTTGTTTCTTCCAGCTTGGTTTTTAGTAAAAGGGCATAAAACCTCCCCCAATCCAGTGCTAAGCTTCTAGTAGCCATGCTGTCTTCATGATTCATTCAACACATTAGGTTAATGTCATGCATATTCTCTCTCTTTGGGGCTTACCAAGTGGTACTCAGGCTCTGTGCTCAGGGATCACTTCTAAACGTACATTAGGGACCTTATTTTGTGCTAAGGATTGAACCTGAATAGACTGCATTGAAGTCAAGTGCCTTAACCTCAGTATTTCTCCAGACCCTGATATATTTTGTTCTTTTTCCCCAATAGTGAAACTTTGTTTATTTTTAAAATATTTTATTATACCACCGTGAGATATACGTTTACAAAGATGTCCATAAGATGTTCATATTAGGGTTTTGGTCATACTGTGTCCCAGCACCCATCCCTCCACCAGTGCCCATTTCCCACCACCAATGTCCCCGATTCCCTCCCCCTTCCCTAGCCTGCCTCTTTGGCAGGTACTTTATCTCTCTCTCTCTCTCTCTCTCTCTCTCTCTCTCTCTCTCTCTTTTTCTTTCCCTTCCCTTCCACATTGTGGATTACAATACATACATTAGGAGGTTGTCATGTATTTTGTTCTTTTGTATTACACTGTGGAATGTTCCAAATGAAGATTATAAAGACAATTAGAAAGGCTGACTTAGGAGTTTCTTACATTCATATCTTGGCTCCATATACCTGTTAAGCACAGATATGTCATGTAATGTCTCTGTTTTAGTTTCCTAATTCAAAAATGAAAATAATATTATCTTTAACAGAAGAAAATGAAGTTCCAAGAATGGCATTTTCCCCTCAGTAAACATTACTACTATCATCATAAAAAACATTTTATCCACATTTACCATGTTTCATTTTATCGAATGACTTTGGGAGATCAGGATTATATTTTTCCCCTTTCCAAACACTTAACAACTTTCCTTTGCCATAGATATCACTATATAATATAATATAATATAATATAATATAATATAATATAATATAATATAATATAATATAATATAATATAATATAATATAATATAATATAATATAATATAATATCACGATCTTCCCATTGATCATCTATTTGCTAGAGCGGGCACCAGTAATATCTCCATATGTCCTGTCTCATGCCAGTAGAGCCAGGGGCATCAGCTTGCTACAGGAACATAAAGAGCCTCAAACCATTATATTAGGTCATGGGAATGACCTAATATAATTGTTACTGGAATTTGGCATATCAAATACAACACGAGAAGCTTGCCAGGCTTGCCGAGCGGGAGGCAAACTCTTTTAAACACCTCCAAATAAAGCATTTATTGATGAGCTGCGCAGCGAAAGCAGCCACCCGAACCAGGCTGTGATGGGCTGGTCTGCTGGGTGGAGTTCTGACGAGAGGGAAGTCCAAATATGGAAAATGGTGGCGCCCATGGAATGAGAGGGGTGGTCTGGCTTGTTGTGAGGCTCTGCCGAGGTGGTGGGCCAAGGCTAGAACCCGCCATGCCTCCCGACTGCTTCATGAACGGCTGTGCACAGAGAGAGCAAGGAACAGCTCTGCTCCATGTCTGAGTCTCTGGACCAGCATACCTGGGCTGGATTGAGGAAAAAGCTGCTGCAGGGTGGGTGTCAATGATCCGGGCTGTGATGGGCTGGTCTGCTGGGTGGAGTTCTGACGAGAGGGAAGTCCAAATGTGGAAAATGGCGGCGCCCGTGGAGTGAGGGGGTGGTCTGACTTGTTGTGAGGCTCTGCTGAGGTGGAGGGCCAAATATACTATACTATACTATACTATACTATACTATACTATACTATACTATACTATACTATACTATACTATACTATACTATACTATACTATACTATACTATACTATACTATAAAAAAAAAAAAATATGCGAGCAAGCTGACTTCGAAAAGGATTCAGCACAATTGACCATATCCACACGGTAGCCAAGCTCATTGAGGTTTGTAGGGATTTTAAGATGCCTCTCTGTCTCACGTTCATTGATTTAAAGAAAGCCTTTGATTCTGTGGAGACCTAAGCGGTCATCAAAGCCCTAGCTGAACAGGGTGTTCAACCCAATACATCAAGATATTCATGAGCTGTATAATGGATTCACCACCAGGATCTCACCATTCTACAAGGAAGTGATAATTGTTGTCAAAAGAGGGGTTTGGCAGGGTGATACCATTTCACCAAAACTCTTCAGTGGCACCCTTGAGAACATCATGAGACAATTAGAATGGGAAGGAATCGGAGTGAAGATAGATGGTCGGCAACTACAACACCTCCGCTCCGCTAATGACATTGTTCTAATGGCACCAAACATTAGCCAAGCGGCATAAATTACTGACTTTGACCGAGAATGTGGAAAGATAGGTCTAGAGCTGAATCTCAACAAAACTATGTTCATGAAAACTGAACTAGTTCCAGAGGCCCTATTCACTCTCAATGGAACAGTCATCTCTGAATGCAGCAGTTATGTGTACCTAGGTCGAGAAGTCAACATGATGACTGACCTAAAACCTGAGCTGTGCAGGAGGAAGAGAGCAACATAGAATGCCTTCAAACGCATCAAAGAAATAACTAAAAGGACAAAAGAACCTCCGGCTTCAGGCACTTCTCTTTTTTTTTTTACAATTAAAAAGTTCATGTTTGGAATCTATAAGGTACATCGAAGAAAACATAGGAGAAGCGCTCTATGACATAGAATCGAAAAGTATCTTTAAAGACGACACACTACTGACCAAGCAAATGGAAGCAAAGATAAACAAATGGGATTATATAAAATTGAAAAGCTTCTGCACCTCAAAAAGAAACGGTGACCAAGATACAAAGACAATCCACAGAGTGGGAAAGGATATTCACCCAATACCCATCTGACAAGGGGTTAATATCCAGAATATATCATGCACTGGTAGCACTCCACAAGAAGAAAACAGCCAACCCCATCAAAAATGGGAGAAGAAATGAACAGAAGCTTCCAAAAAGAAGAAATTCGATGGCCAAAAGGCATATGAAAAGTGCTCTTCATCTTTAATCATCAGGGAGATGCAAATCAAAACAACAATGAGGTACCATCTCACCCCCACAGAGACTGGCACACATCCAAAACAGCAAGAACAACCGGTGCTGGCGTGGATGTGGGAAAAAGGGACTCTCATCCACTGCTGGTGGGAGTGCCGACTGGTCCAGCCCTTTTGGAAAACAATATGGGCATTCCTCCGAAAGCTAGATATTGAGCTCCCATTTGATCCAGCATTAGCACTCCTGGGAATATACCCTAGAGACCGAAAAACACATAGCAGAAACACTATCTGTACTTCTTTATTCATCTCTGCGCTATTCACTATAGCTAGAATCTGGAAACAACCTAAATGCCTGAGAACAGAGGACTGGCTAAAGAAACTGTGGTTCATCTACACTATGGAATACTATGCGGCTGTCAGAAAGGATGAAATTATGAAATTTACCTGCAAATGGATGGACATGGAGTCTATTATGCTGAGTGAAATTAGTCAGAAGGAAAAGGACAGATATAGAATGACTGCATTCATTAATAGGATATAGATACCAGTGTTTTAATAAATATGGGAAATGGTAATGGCAGATTAAAACTCACCACTGAATATACACAAAGAGACTTAAGTGATAAACTTTAAATATCTGCAGGGCTAGCCATAATGTGTAAAATAAGAGGGAGAGAGATGCAGAGACAGAGAGAGAGATAGAGAGAAAAGAGAGGAAACTGGGGTACCTGCTATTAAGGCGGGGTGGGGCGGGAGGGGGGGTACATTGGTGGTGGAAATGGGGCACTGGTGGAGGGATGGGTGCTGGAATACTGTATTACCAAGAACCAATTATGAACACCTTTGTAATTGTGTGTTTCACGGTGGTATAATAAAAAAATTTTTAAAAAAAGTTCATGTTTGGGTTTTGGTG
>JAJIBD010025378.1:0-82179 GCA_021461705.1 Cryptotis parvus | reverse complement strand
AGTTCAATAATCAACCCCATCAAAAAATGGGGAGAAGAAATGAACAGAAGCTTCCAAAAAAAAATTCAAATGGCCAAAAGGCATATGAAAAAGTGCTCTTCATCTTTAATCATCAGGGAGATGCAAATCAAAACAACAATGAGGTACCATCTCACACCACAGAGACTGGCGCACATCCAAAACAGCAAGAACAACTGGTGCTGGCGTGGATGTGGGGAAAAAGGGACTCTCATCCACTGTTGGTGTGAGTGCCGGCTGGTCCAGCCCTTTTGGAAACAATATGGGCATTCCTCCGAAAACTAGATATTGAGCTCCCATTTGATCCAGCAATAGCACTCCTGGGAATATACCCCAGAGACCAAAAACACATAGCAGAAACACTATCTGCACTTCTTTATTCATCTCTACGCTATTCACTATAGCTAGAATCTGGAAACAACCTAAATGCTCGAGAACAGAGGACTGGCTAAAAAAACTGTGGTTCATCTACACTATGGAATACTATGCAGCTGTCAGAAAAGATGAAATTATGAAATTTACCTGCAAATGGATGGACATGGAGACTATCATGCTGAGTGAAATTAGTCAGAAGGAAAAGGACAGATATAGAATGACTGCATTCATTAATAGGATATAAATAGATACCGGTGTTTTACTAAGTGTGGGAAATGGTAATGGCAGATTAAAACTCACCATTGAATATACACAAAGAGACTTAAGTGATAAACTCTAAATATCTGCAGGGCTAGCCCAATGTGTAAAAGAAGAGGGAGAGAGATGCAGAGAGAGAGAGAGAGAGAAAGAGAGGAAACTGGGGTACCTGCTATTAAGGCAGCATGGGGGTGGGCGGGAGGGGGGGGGGTACATTGGTGGTGGAAATGGGGCACTGGTGGAGGGATGGGTGCTGGAATACAGTATTACCAAGAATCAATTATGAACACCTTTGTAATTGTGATGTCTCACGGTGGTATAATAAAAAATTTTAAAAAATAAAATAAAATATACTTCAAAATTAAAAAAGTTCAATAATCAGATTATTTAATTGAACTTCAAAAAATAAGGGTAATATACACTCATGATTTAAATGAACCTTAATGAATAGTTTAAAAGGAGATGGTCGGATGGGGGTGCAGATAGGTCGTTTGCCTTCACATGGCCATCCCGGATTCAGTCCCTGGCATCCCATATGTTTCTCTGAGCACTGCCAGATGTAATCCCCAGTGCAGAGCTAGGGGTAACCATTGAGCATGGCCAGATGTGACCCAACATGCAAAAGAAAAAAACAGGAGATAGGTATTTATCTTTTCCAAAGTTTATTTTATTAAAGCACCATGAATTACAGAGTTATTGATAGTTGGGTTTCTGACATGCAACGTTCCATCTTCAGTCCTGCCACCAGTGTCAGCCTCCTTCCACCAGTGTTCCCAGATTCCCTCTGCTAACCCCCCCTCCCCTCACGGCCTTAGTCTACCATATTGACAGGGCATTTTTAAATTTGGGTCTTGCAATTTCAGTGTTGTTGACTCTGGTTTGGATGTTTAGCTCTATCATTCCTTACCACCACCAGTGTACCTGGGTTCCTGGACTCCTACCCCTGCTGCTTCTCATCTGTCTCTTCTCCGTTTCCCCTACACTGCTATTTTTCCTCTTTCCTATAATCTGGGGCCAAGGGGTGATCTGTGCCCCTCCCACCCCACCCTCAACCATTGCTTTCCCAACCCGGTTACTCTAAATACCACATATAAGTGATATCATCCTATGTTTGTCCTTCTTCTGGCTTACTTCATTTAACAGGTTATCTTCCAATCACACTAGCGTTGCTGCAAAATGAATGATTTCATCATTCCTGACAGCTGTGTAAAATCACATGGTGACTATATACTGTAGCTTCATGATCCACCGATGTGTTTTGAGATAACCTAGACATATAGGTGATTCCAGATCTTAGCAGAGAACTGCAATGAATAGTAGTGTGCATATTTCCTTTTGAATAAATGTTTTTATGTCCTGGGGTTAGTTAGATACACAAAAGTGAAATTGCTGGATCATAGGGTGGCCAATTTTAAGTTTACTAAAAGCTTGCCATACTGTTTTGCATGGGGTTGAACCATATGTTCATATGTTTCATAGGTTCTTGTAAACCTACATCCACCCAACACAGATTGTTCCCATTATTTTTGATATGTGCCATTCTCACTAGTGTAAAATGCCATCTCATTGTCATCTTGATTTGGATTTCCCTAATAATTTGATGGTGAGCATTTTTTCTTGTCCCTGTTAGCCAGAAGATGGATATTTTAAATATTGAACATATCTGGCAGAGTTTACCATGAGAGAATCAATTTTGAGTGTAGATTTTATTATTGAGTGTAGAGTTGTGAGATCTTCACATTATATAGGAAAGACATTGCTGTAGAATGGACAGTATTATGTTGAAGGTGTCCAGTTGGCTATAGGCAGAACAGTATGGCTGGTGGAAAGTGCTAAGAACTAGAAATAGAGAGCAGAGGAATTCAGTGCTCTGTCTCCTTGTTATAATCTTGACATGGGGAAGCAAGTCCTGGGACTTGAGGTTTTCATGGAAAATAGAATTAATGAAAGTCACAAACCATCAAGAACTTGTGGCTGACTGAAATAGTTATGACAAATTTTCAGACACTCTGACAGGCAGTTTAATCTGTCAAGGCAGGAGCAGGAAAGAGATTGAATCTCTTGAAGATATTTTGTGGGCTCCACTTGGGGACAACTCATTTCACTGGGGGATCAACAGTCTCTTCATCCCTCACCCCTGTCTGCTCCCATGTCACCGTCCAGCTGTCAGCCCCATTCCATAGCACACAGTGTAGGAAGATGCTGTAACTGGTTCCTGAAAAGTCCCAGTCAGCAGCCCTGCAACTCTTGCATGGTGACTGGCAGAGCCCACAGCACGCTGTAGCTGTCATTAGGGTACTTGATTGTCATTATTCTTGTTATAACAGAGAGGGACAAAGGCCCAGAGGTGGCCCAAGGACTACAATGTAGCTTTGCACATGGGAACCCGGGATTTAATGGGCAATACCACATGACTCCTGGGCACCACAAGGAATGATGCCATTATAACCTCTCCCTGGGGGGGGGGGTTGGGGGTTGACAAAATAGCTGCAGCAGAACTTTACAGTTGAAACTACTCAAGGCATATGCATATTTATGCATATTTCACAACATTATATTTCCTCTCTTAAAAAGAAATGAAGAAACTTTTATGACGTAATTGCATATTATGTAAAAATTAAAACCCCACAAAAGAGTAAGGAACAGCTCTGCCCCATGTGTGAGAGTCTCTGGACCAGCATACCTGGGCCAGATTGAGGAAAAAGCTGCTGCAGGCTGGGTGTCGATGATCCGGGCTGTGATGGGTTGGTCTGCTGGGTGGAGTTCTGACGAGAGGGAAGTCCAAATGTGGAAAATGGCGGCGCCCGTGGAGTGAGGGGGTGAGGAGAGAGCTGTTCCTTGCTCTCCCTGTTCACAGCCGTCTCATGAGGCAGTCGGGAGGCATGGCGGGTTCTAGCCCTGGCCCACCACCTCGGCAGAGTCTCACAACAAGCCAGACCATCCCCCACTCCACTGGCGCCGCCATTTTCCACATTTGGACTTCCCTCTGCGTCAGAACTCCACCCAGCAGACCAGCCCATCACAGTCCGGATCACCGACACCCAGCCTGCAGCAGCTTTTTCCTCAATCCGCCCAGAACTCCACCCAGCAGACCAGCCTATCACAGCCCGAATCATCGACACCCAGCCTGCAGCAGCTTTTTCCCTCAATCCGGCCCAGAACTCCACCCAGCAGACCAGCCCATCACAGCCCGGATCATCGACACCCAGCCTGCAGCAGCTTTTTCCTCAGTCCGGCCCAGAGCCTCACAACAAGCCAGACCCCCACCCCGCACTCCACAGGCGCCGCCATTTTCCACCTCAAAAGAAACAGTGACTAAAATACAAAGAATAAAATATATTCCTATTTATTTATCTTTACTTCTATTTGCTTGGTCAGTGGTGTTTAATCTTTGAAGATGCCATTAGCCTCAGTGTCATGGAGAGTTTTGCCTGTGTTTTCTTTGGTATTCTTATGCATTCAGGTCTGATGTTGAGATCTTTAATCCATTTTTATCTGACTTCTCTTCTAGTAAGAGGTCTGAGTTCAGCTTTTTAGTTGTGAGCTACCCCAGTTTTCTAAGCACCACTTGTTGAAGAGGCTTTCCTTTTTCTACTTCGTGTATTTTGCTCCATTATCAAAGTTGAAATGTTTGTATATCTGAGGATGTATGTTAGAATTTTCAACTTTATTCCATAGGTTAACAGGGTGTTTTTATTCCAGTACCATGATGTTTTAATTACTGCCACTTTGTAGTACAGTTTGAAGTTGGGGAAGGTGATGGCTCACATCTTCTTTTTCCAAGAACTGCTTTAGCTCTCAGTGGAGGTTTATTTTTCCATATGAATTTCAGGAGTGTTTGATCAATTTCTTTAAAAAATGTCATGGATATCCTTATAGGGACTGCATTGAATCTGTAAAATGCTTTAGGGAGTATTGCCATTTTTACAATGTTGATGATGAAGCAGTACCTTACCCCTTTCCTTTCTCTCATCCCTGATGACAGTCTGCTGCAGCCTCAGTGATATCAAGACTGCTTTGGTGGCCCTGGAGAGTCCTGCTCTGTGTCCAAGTCCTCCCATTTTGGGAAACCAAGGTTCTTTGTCTTGGTCTGCCACATGGGAACCCCATGACTGTATAGACAAGGGAAGAACGCTAATGAGTGACATTTTCCCTATTATTGCCTTTTGGACAATGTTAAGAAAAACATGAAAAAACAATGAGGATGACAGTTGGGCTCTCTTATCTTAGTGCCTGTCGCAGTGTATCTAGGAGAGAGGCTCGGAGCACGTGGCTGGTTATGTCCGAGGTTGCTGAAAGTGAGTCTGGTGTGTGTGTGTGTGTGTGTGTGTGTGTGTGTGTGTGCGTGCGCATGCAGCATGCAGGCGTACACTTGTGCTACCGGAGGTGGGGCCAACATTTCAGCTTTTCCATTCAATTTACTTTCCTCAGCTTTTTAAAATGTGTTTTAGATTACATTACGCCTGTTCTTATTCTTTATGTGTGCTTGAATGCCTTTATATTTCAGTTGAGCCTTGGTCTAGTGAAAGTCACGGTGAAGAATAAACAGCATGCCTTTGCTTTCTTAAATGAAATTCCAAAATGTTTTAATTGCAACAAGGAGTGCATAGTAGTGCCTGAACTAAGTCAACAGCCCAGATCAAGATGTGAGTATTTCCTCTTCTCAGGGATATGGGGCCCTTATCTGACCTTTTTTAGCCATATATTGAGTTTCCAGTTTTCATTGTCCACTGCCTTCTTTTGTCCTGATGATTCCGTTCTCAAGTCTTGATTCTTCATGTAAAGTTTTTGAGTTATAGTTTGTCATTGGTTGCTGCCATCCAGTCAATAGAACTGAGGTGAGCCTGAGGTCTACTTGATGTTTTCACTGCTGATGCAGCTGAGTTGGGAAAGAGTTTATAGGGTCCCAAAGGTGAGATGAGTGAGGGTAGGAGTAGGATTTCTTGTCCAAAGACCCCCGGGGTGGGTGTGGGGAATCCAGGGCCTGTGTTCTGGACCCAGCTCTGTCATTATCCAGGAGCTATCACTTTGTTTGAATTTGATTTTTGAATCATGCTCTACAATTTCATGACATTATGTTTTCAGTGGAAATATGGCCCTTCTGTATAAACAATAAGCCCCATGACCCCACAGTTCAGCTTGGAAGCTTCCGTGATCCGGATGCCAGACCAGATGTCCCTCTTCTAAATAACGTTTTACATCTGTTCACTGGCCTCATTCTGTCTTTCCAGAGGCCATGGCCGGGCCTCTCAGCAGGCCGGATAAAAGTTTATAGAGCCATTAATTGGTTCTGTGATAGGAATTTTTTGTTTTCATAATATTTGTCTCAGGTTGTTAAAGTTGGGGTAATTTTTTCTGATCTGACAGTAATGGTTTGCCTATTGTTAAATATTTTGAATGTGACCCTTGGCTTTTAGAGCATTTGATGAAGAGCATTTGAGCATGCTTTCCTAAATATTCATTTCTTCCCTGATTCTTCTTGACTCACTTTGGCTTAGCAAGCCTTTCACTTACCTCACAGTCAAGTTCCACATGGGTGAGACCCTAACATTTATGACAGGGGACTGGACTGTTTGAGTCCACCAATGGTGGGAGAGTCAGGAATCTCCAGGAAATCCTAAAGCTGTGCACATGATCTTTATTTCTCCCAGCTAGAGCTATGGAGCAGCAAGAAATACAAAGAAGACACCGTTGTTGCTTCATGGCTGCCAAGACTGCTGGGAGCTGGTCAGAACTAAGTGCTTCTGAGTTGTGGATAGCTTAAGTCATCTCATATTAAGTGAAGCAGAATCTTGGAAATAAGATCTGATTGCTGAGACTACAGCCATAGTACTGTGGGTAGGGTGCTTGCCTTGCATGCCGCTGACTCGGGCTTTATCACTGGATCCCATATAGTGGGTTCTATTCCTGGCATCTCATTAGTCCTCTGAGCACTGCCAGGAGTGATCTCTGCGCACAGAGCCAGAAGTAAGCACCGAACATCGCTGGGTGTGGCCCCCAAAAGGCAAACACGAACAACAAAAGATCTGTTTACAAACATCTCCTATTCCATCCAATTCCATGCCCACCCAAGGAATTAGGAAGGGAATTAGAAAGTGGCATGCAGGCCTGCATTACTTGGGTATTTGTTTTGATACTGTGGCTCAGTGATTGAGTAGATGTTGATCACATTGGCCAATGTCAAAGGCTTCTAGACCTCTCCCTTTGCTCCCTGCACGGCTTCTCCAAAATGTTGCCCTCTGACAACTAGGAGCTGTTCCATTGGGTTTGGCTTGGTTTTCAAAGACAGTAGGGTCCTTGCTGGGAGAGCAGTTTTCATGGAACTTTGAATGCTTGTGCTAGGCTTCAGAGGCTCCATGAGTCCTTTTTCCTTGTATCTGGCAGTCCTGCCCTGTGATATAAGATTTTTGTCTTAATTTTTGTTTTATTTATATATGTGTTTGTTTTTTTTTTGGGGTCACACCCGGCAGTGCTCAGGGGTTACTCCTGGCTCTTCACTCAGGAAGTTCTCCTGGTGGTGCTTGGGGACCTTATGGGATGCTGGGGATTGAACCCGGGTTGGCCGTGTATAAGGCAAACACCCTACCGCTGTGCTATCGCTCTGGCCCCCAAGATTTTTGTCTTAAAGACAGAGCTCATAAAGCCAGGGAAGTGGCATAAATGTGGAAATTGGGCCCAGAGCAAGAATTGAGGTAGAGATGGACTGACTTATTAGAGATGATCATTTTTATGTGCATCACACAATGTTTCCCAAGAATTGTATTTAGAATATGCTGAGGAAAAATAAAATTGTGTGAAGGTTAGAGGACAAGTAATGGTGAAATTGAACCCACACTTTCAATTTTGGGTATCAAATAAAAATATAGGCATATAAACAACCTTCAACCCACTCCCACAGTTTGCACTTAACTTGGACTCTGAGAATTTGCAGTTCTGGTAAGTGTTAAAAGCAAGATAATTATTTATTGAGCACTTATAGTACCACAGATATTGTTTGGGAATTTCTGCAAATCATTAAAGGGCCGTAAACGTGCTGTGAAGGTCTATTACCTACATTTCTCAGACTAGGAGGCACAGGTGCAATAGGGACGTATCGTTTGTGGGGGTCACTCAGCTGGTGTGTCCTGGAGTTAGCTTGTGACACTGAGTCTCCAATTTACAGCTTGGGAGCTTCTACTCTGCTGCACCGTGTTGCTGAATTTGTGACCTCTGCTTCCCTCTGTGCTCCTTTGCTTTTTGAGCTCCAGGCCTGATATCCTATCAGGATATCAGTGGGCCTGATATCCAGTGGGCCTGATATCAGTGGGCCTGATATCAGTGGGCCTGATATCCTGATATCCAGTGGGCCTGGATCTCTGGCTTTCTTAGGTCCAGGCTCTCATCTGCAGCCTGTTCTTACCATTATACTGGTGAATTCTTCCTTGGTATATCTCACTACAGCCATCCTGAGACCTGGGACTTGCTCCACTAGCCTGCCTGTCAGCTGTTCCGAGGCTTGGACATTGCTCTGCTGGGTTTAGTGCTTGCTCAGCCTGGCCAGAATCTCTGCCCATCAGTAGCAAACCTGATCATAGGCTCCAGCTCTCCGGGGCATCTACCTGGGTGAAGTCAGCTATCCCTCGTTCCTCCTTATCAGTCATGATCTACCTACTGAGAAAGAAGGGTGTGGAAGTTGACAGGTTTTTGGGTTTGGAGGAAGTTGTACCTCACTACCAGCATTATCTTTTCCTTCTCTTTAAAGCATATAGCCATTTGTAAATAATTGAGAACATTTGGAATCCAGTAAGTTGAACAGCTACTTCTCAAGCACCCGACTAATGCATTCCCTTAAACGTGTAAAGAAGACGCATTGTGCAAAGTGCAAGGAAAGGACTTTCCTAATTGACAGGGATCCATACCTCCTTTCTTCCATTCTTTTAATTTCTTTTCTTGGGAGCTGTTCATGGAAATATGGGGGTAGCTAGTCCACACCCTCAGTACTAGGGAGGCCATGTGGTGCTAGATTTGACCCTGGCATATGGAATCAGTGCATGACAGCCCTTTCAACTCCCTGTCCTGCAGAGATTTTCTTTAAAATGTGGGTTATAGTTTCACTTGGGGATCTTAATCTGAGATGATCTAAAGCCAGACTGCAGCACCAAGTCTAAGGCTGGTGAGATTCTATCTCACAGTGTGGACCATCCTGTTTGTTCAGTCATGCCTGTCTAATTGTGGACACAGTGTGGGTCTGCTCTGCAAGCCGGTTAGCTGCTGGACACAATGTTCTTAGTTTCCTCCTGCCACCTAATTAATTGTGCAGCATCGGACACTTAATTAGCCTCTCTGAGCCACAGATCTTATATATATATATATATTGAATAATGAAATCTCACAGGTCATTGAGTTATTAAATGAGACAGTATTTACTTATTTGCTTTTTTGGGATGCTCAGGGATTACTCCTGACTCTGTACTCAGGAATTACCCCAGGCAGTACATGGGGACTGTCTGGGTTGCCATAGATTGAAGCCACATTGTTCTTGTACAAGGCAAGCACCCTACCCTATGTATGATCACTCTGGTCCCAAACAAGACAGTACTTAGTCTGGAACTCTAAAATGCTCTGAAGTGCTAGTTAGCATGAGCATCAAGCCCATCAGACTTTTATTTTTTTAATTTTTATTATACCACAGTGAAACATAGAGTTAGTTACAAAGGTGTTCTTAATTGGCTCTTGGTAATACAGTACTCCAGCACCCATCCCTCCACCTGTGCCCCATCCCCACCACCAGTGTACCCACACACCCCCCGCCCCCAGGCTGCCTCAATAGCAGGTACCCCCTTTTCCTTTCTTTCTCTCTCTGTCTCTCTCTGTCTCTGCATCTCTCCCCGTTCTTTTACGCATTGCGGCTACCCCCTGCAGACATTTAGGGTTTATCATGCAAGTCTCTTTGTGTGTATTCAATGGTGAGTTCTAGTCTGACATTACCATTGCCCACCCTCAGTAAAACACTGGTATATATTGATATCTCATTAATGAATGCAGTCACTCTACATCTGTCTTTTTCCTTCTGACTAATTTCACTCAGCATGACAGTCTCCATGTGCATCCATTTGCAGGTAAATTTCACAATTTTGTCTTTTCTGACAGCTGCATAGTATTCCATCATGTAGTATTTCATCATGTAGTATTCCATCATGCTAATATTCTATCATGTAGTATTCCATCATGTAGTATTCCATTAGGAGCGGTTTGAGGCTCTTCATATTCCTGAATCAACCAGATGCCATTGGGCTACATTGGCACGTGATAGGGTTCAATAGAAATGTTACTGGCACCCGCTCGAGCAAATCGATGAATAACAGGATTCAAGTGATCAAGTGATCAAGTGAAGTATTCCATCAGTTTCTTTAGCCAGTCCTCTGTTCTTGGGTACTTAGGTTGTTTCCATATTCTAACTATTGTGAATAGTGCAGCGATGAATAAAGAAGTACAGATAGTGTTTCTGCTATGTGTTTTTTGGTCTCTAGGGCGTATTCCCAGGAGTGCTATTGCTGGATCAAATGGGAACTCAATATCTAGTTTTTGGAGGAATGCCCATATTGTTTTCCAAAAGGGCTGGACCAATCAACACTCCCACCAACAGTGGATGAGAGTCCCTTTTTTCCCCACACCCATGCCAGCTCTTGCTGTTTTGGATGTGTGCCAGTCTCTGTGGTGTGAGATGGTACCTCATTGTTGTTTTGATTTGCATCTCCCTGATGATTAAAGATGAGGAGCACTTTTTCATATGCCTTTTTTGGTCATTCAAATTTCTTCTTTTTTGGAAGCTTCTGTTCATTTCTTCTCCCCATTTTTGATGGGGTTGGCTGTTTTTTCTTGTGAAGGGCTACCAGTGCCTGATATATCCTGGATATTAACCCCTTGTCAGATGGGTATTGGGTGAATATCCTTTCCCACCCTGTGGGTTGTCTTTGTATCTTGGTCACCATTTCTTTTGAGGTGCAGAAGCTTTTCAATTTTATTTAATCCCATTTGTTTATCTTTTCTTCCATTTGCTTGGTCAGTGGTGTGTCCTCTTTAAAGATACTTTTAGTTTCAAGTCGTAGAGTGTCTTTCCTATGTTTTCTTTGATGTACCTTATAGATTCATGCATCAGACTTTTTAGACTTCAATTTAGATGCTTGTTCTAAGTTGTGAAGAAGTTAAGAGAATCTTTCCCCTAAGTTTGTATCTGTGCTGAGCTGTACATGATTAGAAAGGATTGTGATAAAGTCTGCAAGAATTATGAGGCATTCTTCGAATGTGGCTTTAACTCTAGGGAGTAGAAGGAAATAGTGTTGCTAAATGAATGAATTTTGAATGGTAGAATTTCCTGCATTTGAGCATGGGTTGGGTGAGGATAGGAGAGTCCTGTTCAGGTGTCCTTGAGGGGTTTCCCATCTGCATGAACCTCTTTGACATGATTTGTGCTCACCAACGTGGCTAACAAGTGTGCCTGAAATAAACTCTATGAAGTCACCAACGTATGAATAGGGGGAAAATGTAACCAAATGGAATGGGGGAGCTGAATGAAAGTTGATAGCTGTGACTTTGTATTGTGGTGTTTAGTGAATGTATTAGGCTTTGCATTCTTGGAAGGAGCTAGAAAAAGAAAACAGTTTAACCTTTATAAAGGAATATATCATTTCCATGGGAGAAAGTTTCTCAGTGTATTTTTTCTAAACCTGAGATCACAGACTGTAGAGCATGTCATCAATTCTACCCTAAAGCACCTTACACAAAATCATAAGGGGCTTTAACCTGCTAGTTCTTTAAGTACAACTTCCTGAGCGTGGTATTGACTTTAGCTTGTGTGTTGGATCAATGTGGTCAAAATGTATAATTTCTGCACCAGAGTTAACTAAGAATTTGGGGACTGTGAGAACCAATTTTACACCTGAAGTGCCAAAGGACAAATGGGCTTTGAAGAAAGTTCGAAGATAGTACCTGACACTCTGTTGTGTATGGGTAAGGTTTCAGGAAGACAATAGTAGGCCTGACTGTGTAGAATAACCATCAGTAACTGCGTTAGTTGTGTGAAAGGTTAGCCAGGTCTAAGCATGGTTTGATGTATTAAAATAGTCACTTTTAGAAAGGGGTGGTCAGGGCTGAAGATCATTGGCTTCTCAGAAAGCACTTTTAAGTTTGAGATTAAGTCAGTTGGTTAAATCCTACAAGCAAGATCTTTTCTTGTGCACAAATAACAGCACTTTAACTTAGTGTTTTTGAGAAATCAGAGACAAATGTATTTTCAGTTACTGAAATGTCTTTGTTTTATTTTGGGAAACAAGGAAAAAAAAAAAAAAAGATCCCAGTAATCCTCTATGATGTTGGGAAATATTTTTTTTCTATTTTCCAAAGAAATTCACTATTTTTAAAAATAAAGTAAAATGAAACTTTAAAGGGACTGGACAAGGGGCCAGAGCGAGAGTACAGCAGGTAGGTCAGCATGCAGCTGACCTAGGTTCAATCCCTGGTCGTATGGTTCAATCCCTCAAGAATCTCAGGAGTAATTCTGAGTGCAGAGCCAGGATTAACCCCTGAACATTGCCAGGTATGACCCAAAAAGCAAAAAGAAAAAAAGAAAAAAGAGACACCAGGGAAGTGACTCAAAGTGTTAGAGTATGTGCTTTGCCGTCGGATCCCTGCATTTGTCATCGGAATTGCCAAGCACTGTCAGGTGTGGGCCTCAAAACAGACAAATGTAAAGATACTGAAAGTCATCTATGTTCTCACAACCCGAGATAATAACTTAATATTTTATCTAGTTTCCAAAATTTTAGCTATATATATATATGTACACCTAAAATCACATATACCTGGTCTGTAGCCATAATACAGATAGAGCACTTTCCTTGCATGTGGCTAAACTGGGCTCAGTGTTCAGTGTCACATATTCATACCCTGAGCCCTGCCAGAAGTGATCCCTGAGTGCAGAGCCAGGAATAAACCCTAAGTTTCCAGAAGTGTCCCAAAAGCCAAGGTGTGCCAGGCAAAACATGGATCAGGAGGTCTTGTCAGTTGGTGGAATCTACTGCGAAGTGTGTGGGAGTCAGAGGTTAGGTACGACAGAGTAGGAAGCAATGTGCTAATAATCATTGGAAATGATAAAACTAGCCTAGAACAGAGTATTGAATGTAGCCAAGGGATACACACGACAACCTCTATTTGTATTTATTGCAAGCCACAATGTGTAAAAGAAGGAGAGATAGAGAAAGAGAGAGAGAGAGAGAGAGAGAGAGAGAGAGAGAGAGAGGTAAATTCCCTCTCCCTGAAGGATGGGGAGGGAATTGAGGACATTAGTAATGGGAAATGGGCACTGGTGGAGGAATGGGTGTTGGAGGACTATATGATGAAATTCTAACATGAACATCTTTGTAATTGTATATCTCACGGTGGTATAATAAACTTTTTTTAAAGCCAAGGTGTTATTTATGTTTATTGTACTATAAGCTAGATTATTTACTCGCGCTTGCCTGGGACTGGCTGTGGCACCAGGAATTCCAAACATCATGCCCTAGTGCATCAGTAAATTCAGGAACTGAGAGCCTACCTACTACTGAGAATATCCCACCCACACCACAGAGCCTGGCAAGCTACCGTGTCATATTTAATGTGCCAAAAACAGTACCAATAATAGACCTCATTCCCACGACCTGAACTAACTTTGAGGCTCTTCGTGTTTCTGGAGCAAAATTATGCCATTGGGCTACACTAGCACGTGACAGGGATGAATGGAGACGTCACTGGTGCCCTCTCAAGCAAATTGATGAACAATGGGAAGACAAATGATGTAAGTGATACAAGTATCTCACTCATCTTGCAGGTGAGTGCTAGGGGTCAAACTCATTTTCTCATGCCTTGTTAGCAAGTATTCTTCTAACCATCACACACCCTGGCCTTCACATTTTTATATTGCACTAGGTGAGTGGCTAAGAGAATATGTTATGTTGATTTAGTAGTACCACATCTTTCATTCCATACAGCAAGCTTTGATAATGGGTGAATGTCTGCAGTTGGAGGTCCATGCTTGTGTGAACCATTCTGTTACTGTTTGATTGTAAAGCTTTCTCTTGCTGATTATAGCTGATAACATCTGTGGGTTCCAATGGAAGAAGGGATAAAGTAAGTGTTGGCTTTTTTGTCTGGTAAATGGCACTGGCTTTCATGTTAGGGAACTAACTACTCTTTAGCACATACTACTCTTTTTAACTTTTAAAGAGCTAACTTCTCTTTTACTTTCCCTACGAGAACAGGAATCAGATGTTTCTGGTCTACTGAGGAGCTTTACAGACTGGAAAAACTAGAGTTCTTTCCCAGGGCTGTTGACCTCAATATTTGGATTATGGTTCTTTTGACTTCATTCCAATGCTCGAGAGCTGTTAATCTGCAGGAACTCTTTAGTGTATTTGCCCTAGTCTGCTCAATGTGACCCTTAAATCCTTAATTCATGGAAGCATAGCTCAGATTCAAGAGAAGAGATTATTATTAGTTCTTTTTGTTTGTTTTTAAATATAAATAATTAGTTTCAGGGTCCTTGGATAGCAAACTGCCTGGACAGTCTTCCTTTCAGTTCTAGTCTAAATCTCTTATTTCTCAAATATTGCCACCTCCATTGAAAGGTGGCTTTTTAAAAATTAATCAAAGAGAATCAAACTGAGAATGTATTCTCCCAGCTTATCTGTAGCTGTACTTATGGTGGTATAGGTAATATTGCAGCAAAACAAATACTCCCCATTCTGTGTGGCTTAATGTACCATTTCTATTTTCACTTATGCCACAGTGATCTCCATGGATCTGTTGGGATGTTATGTGCATTACAGTCACTGGATGCAGGGTTTTATTTCATTCCGCAAAACTTCACTGATCACCATAGTAGTAGAAAGGTCATGAGTAGGGAACTCAAATAAATCAATAGCTCATTGGCTCCTACAACTGGCCCATTTAAAAAATTAGAATAATTTTCTGATACCAGTTTACCTCCATCCTGAAGCTGACTGAAGATAGCATCAGATCCTCTGGAATAGATCTCCTTTCTCCAGGAGACTGCCTTCCCCTTCATATGCTAATCGTGAGGTCCCAGGGTGACCTTCTGTCTTACCTGTTACAAATCCCACATTATCAGTATTTCTGCCCCTTAGGGTATGATTATTTGCTTGAATAGCTCCCAGAATTCAGGGAAACACTTATATCTACCAGTTTGTTATTCAATAAAGGTATGATAAGGGATATAGATAATCAAATAATGAAGAGGGTTATCATGGGAGCTTTAGTTCCTAAGGAGTTTGGGGTACATGGATGTATTAATCAACTTGGAATCTCTTAACACCCTGCACTTTTTTTTTATAAGAATGTCCTTGATTCAGCATGCTGGATCATTTGGGGGGTACTCTAAACGAAGCTTAGGAGGTCAAAACACTGGTGATTCTCAGTCAGCTGGGCTAGTTCTTAAACTCTAGGTTGCAAGGATGCCAGACTTTGTGTGTCAGAGACACTGAAGCCAGCCTGGAAGTACCTATTGGCTTCCTGGGATATACTCCAAGATGTTCAGGGGTGCTGAGAATTAAATCTGGATGATTGCATGCTGGGCAGGTGCCCTAATTGATCTGTCTCCATTAATTCCATTTTTAGCTTTACTCTCTGGGAAAGGAGGGGGCGGTGAGGCTGAAAAATTCCAAACCTCTGCACATAGTATCATCTTACTGGTGATAAGACATCTGATCTGAATCTATAAGGTTATCACTTGTCTTCCTGTTGTTCATCAATTTGCTGGAGCATGCACCCAGTAACATCTCCATAAGTCCTGTTGCAAGCAAGTGTAGACCAAGGGCATCTGTTAGCTTCAGGAGCACGAAGAGCCTCAAACCATTACCTCAGGACATGGGATGAGGTCCATAATTGTTACTGCTTTTTTTGACATATCAAATAAAACATGGGTCGTTTGCCAGGCTCTGCCATGTAGGTGTATACTCTCAGTAGAAGGCTCTCATCTCAAGCATTTACTGATGAAACTCAATGGGGAAAGATCAGGTTTTCTCTTGGGTGGAGCTCTGAGAACCTGTGGAGTCTGGATGGTGAGAATGACTGACCTCATGGTGTGGGGGTTCCTCTGGTTTCTTGCAGGCTTCTGAATCTATAAGGTACATTGAATAAAAACATAGGCAAAACCCTCTATGACATTGAAGCAAAGGCATCTTCAAAGATGAAACACCGCTAAGCAAATGGAATAAGCAAATGGAAGCAAAGATAAACATATGGGATTATACAAAGTGGAAAAGCTTCTGCACCTCAAAAGAAATGGTGATCAAGATATAAAGACAGTCCACAGAATGGGAAGAAATATTTACTCAACATCCATCTGATAAGCATTTAATATCAAAGATATATAAGACTCTGGTAGAACTTTTTTTTTTTAAATTTTTTTATTTTTACAATTACAACGATATACAATTAAAAAGTTCATATTTGGGTTTTGGTCATACAGTGTAGCAGCACCCATCCCGCCACCAGTGCCCATCTCCCACCACCAACGTCCCCGGTTCCCTCCCCCTCCCCAGCCCTCCTCCATGGCAGGTTCTTTATTTCTTTCCATTTCTCTATCTTTCTCTTTTCCTTCCTCTCCAGACTATGGATTACAGAACATACATTAAAGGGTTGTCATGTGTATCCTTTTGCCTCTATTTAATGCTCAGTTCTAGGTTGGCATTAGTACCCTCACAATTGTTAGCACACTGTTCCATTTTCTGTCTTACCTAGCCTCTGAAACCTACGTTTGTGATAATTTCCACCTTTGACAGGACCTCCTGATCTATGTTTCACTTGACCTTGGATATTGGTATCATAATATGTACCTATATATTTATGTTATGCAGATAAATGCAGTCATTCTGTAACTGTCTCTCTCCTTCTGGCTAATTTCGCTCAACATAATCTTCTCCATGTCCATCCATTTGTAGGCAAATTTTATAACTTCATTTTTTTCTAACAGCTGCATAGTATTCCATTGTGTAGATGTACCAAAGCTTTTTATCCAGTCATCTATTTTCGGGCACTCGGGTTGCTTCCAGATTCTGGCTATTGTGAATAATGCTGCTATGAACATAAAAGTAGGGATGGTGTTTCCGCTGCGTATTTTTTGGTTTCCCGACTCTGGTAGAACTTTACAAGGAAAAAAACCCAACCCCATTAAGAAATGGGGAGAAGAAATGAACAGAAATTTTCTCAAGAAATTTGAATGGCCAAAAGGCATATGATAAAGTGCTCTTCATCATCAAGGAAATGCAAAATAAAAACAACAGTGAGTTATCATCTCACACCTCAGGGACTGGCACCCATCCAAAAGAGCAAGAAAAACCAGTGCTAGCATGGGTGTAGGGAAAAGGCACTCTCATTCACTGTGGTGGGAGTGTAGACTGATCCAGCCTTTTTTGGAAAACAATATGGAAATTCTTCCAAAAACTAGATATTGAGCTCTCATTTGACCTAGCAATACCACTCCTGGGAATATGTCCTGGAGGCACAAAAAGCACTCAGCAGAAACCCATCTGCATTTCTATATTCATCGCAGCAGTATTCACAATAGCCAGAATCTGGATAACCTGGGTGTCCAAGAACAGATGACTGGGTAAAAGAAACCATGGTACATCTGCACAGTGGAATACTATGCAGCTGTCAGGAAAAAGAAGTCATGAAATTTGCCTTCAAATGGATGGACATGGAGATTATCATGTTTAGTGAAATTAGAAAAGGATACATAATAGAATGGCTGAATTCATTATGGGATATAAATATATACCAGTGTTCTACTAATTATTGGAAATGGTAACGCCAGACTAGAACTGAGCATTGAATGTAGGCAAAAGGAAATACGTAATAATCCCTAAATGTGTGCATGGCAAGCCACAATTTTTAGAGAAAGGAGAGAGAGAGAGGGAGAGAGGGAGGAAAAATGTTTGCTGTAGAGGCAGGCTGGGGAGGGATAGGGAATTTGGTGACACTGGTGATGGGAAATATGCACTGGTGAAGGGTTGGGTGCTATAATACTGTATGACCGAAACCCAATCATGAACAGCTTTGTAAATGTCTATTGCACGGTGTTATGATAATTCTCATCTAAGCTTACCCAGCTATCAACTCATTATAATTAAACACATACAAACACACAGACAACACACACATATCACAGCATACAGGTGGAGAACACTCCTGTTTTTGCAAATTTAGAATGGTTACATTAGAGGGTCAGGGGTTTCAGACTGAATGTTCATTTATTATCCAAACATATGCACATTTATGCTCATTACAGTGGTTATTGTAGTAAATAACCTTCACAGGGAAATAGCTGAAACATCTAATGATAGCTGCACGGAGAAAGTTGTGGTATATATACAATAGGGAATACTATAGAATACTATGCAGCTGTAAGGAAAGATGAAATCATATAGTTTGCTGCAACATGTATGGAACTGGAGGGGTCATATTAGTTGAAATAAGTCATAGGAAGGACAAATGACAGTGGAACTCATATGTGGCATAGCGAAAAACATTAGGAAAAAGACAGTGTCAAACAGTGACAACTCTTTGTGCTGGATTGCAACTTCCCTTAAAACTGAATGTGGGGATGAGAACTGAAGATGAGACTGGAAGTGAAATAGGCTGGTGATGGAGGGTGACAGGAGCTTTGCCGGTGGGAAGCATTCAATAAATCTGTACTTCTATCAAACCAGTGGAATCAATCACGTCCTAGAATATACTACAATCTGCAGTGTGTAAGAAAGGGAAGCTAGAAGGAGAGAGAGAGAGAGAGAGAGAGAGAGAGAGAGAGAGAGAGAAAGGAAATAAAGTACCTGCCATGTAGGCGGGCTGGGGGAGGGGAGGGAAGTGGGGACATTGATAATGGGAGATGGGCACGGGTGGTGGGATGGATGTTGGAACACTGGGGCTGGAGCGATAGCATAGCGGGTAGGGCATTTGCCTTGCGTGGCCGACCCTGGTTTGATCCCCGGTATCCCATATGGTCCCTCGAGCACCGCCAGGAGTAATTCCTGAGTGAAGAGCCAGGAGTAAGCCTAAAACACTGCCGGGTGTGACCCAAAAAGCAAAAAAAAAAAAAAAAAAAGGAAACACTGTAGAACCAAAACTCAAACATGAGCATCTTGTAATTGTATATCTAAAGGTGGTGTAATAAAATGATTTTTAAAAAATCTGTACTTCTTTACTGTAAGCTTTAGTTCTTGTTTTGTTTTGTTTTGTTTTGGGACACACCCAGCAGTGCTCAGGGTTTACTGAGGTAAGTGATCCTTGAGGTAAGGGATCACTCATGGTGGGCTAGGGAATCCTATAGGGATTGAACCAGGGTGGTAATATGCAAGGCAAATGCCTTCCCTATGTTCTATCACTCCAGCCCCGTAAGCTTCAACTTTGAAGCATGTTGCAGAAATTAAACTTGCATCACTTGTATCACTTGTCCTCCCATTCTTCATTGATTTGCTCGAGTGTGCCCCAGTAACATCTCCATATGTCCTATCACATTCTAGTGTAGCCCAAGGGAATCTGCTCACTCCAGGAACATGAAGAGCCTCAAACCATTCCTTCAGGAATTATAGACCTTGGGAATAAGGTCTATAATTGTTACTGGTTTTTGTCATATCAAATACGACATGGGTAGCTTGCCACAGCCTCTGCTGTACAGAAATTAAACACCTATAAAAATGGCCCAAATAGCTTTATAGCTCCCTTCAAGAAGACCTAAGGGAAGAAATGTTCCATGTGGCTGCTGAGAGAAGAGCAGACGTAGACATTGCAGGAGCATTCCCTTGCTTGGTTATATGTGTCTAAAGAGAAATCGGAAACTGTTATAACCTGGAGCCTGTAGGGAACACTATCCTCTGTGGACACTAAATGTTTGCTGGATTTCATAGCATAATGTCTTTTACTGAATCATATTTATAACTCCTAAATCAACAATAAATTATTACATATAGTCTCCTGTCGTAGATGTGGCCCGCTTAGGAATGAATGCTGATTCTCAGGGCTCAGAGGGCAGGTGCAGTTAACAGCACCCACTCAAACCTTTTTAGTAAAATAATTGAGAGACCTGACAAGTACCCTCAGGAGGCCTGGGGACCACTCCCGGCAATTTTAAGGATCTGGCCTTTGGGGACTCATTGGTGCTGGCTGCCCCTAGCATTACGTTCTGTGGTGTTGGGGCTTGAATTTGTGGCCTCTGCCTGCAAGGCAGTGCCACAACTATGTTAGCACTGTCCCTGTTCCTCACACTGCCTTTTAATTGTCTTCTCTTGTTTTTAGGCCACACATAGCTGTGCTCAGGGCTTACTCCTGGCTCTGTGCTCAGGGCTTACTCCTGGCTCTGTGCTCAGGGCTCATTCCTGGCTCTGTGCTCAGGGCTCATTCCCTGGCTCTGTGCTCAGGGATTATTCCTGAGTCTGTGCTCAGGGCTCACTCATGACTCTGTGCTCAGGGATCATTTCTAGCACTGTGCTCAGGGATCACTCCAGACTCTGTGCTCAGGGCTCACTCCTGGCTCTGTGCTCAGGGCCCACACCTGATTCTGTGCTCAGGGCTCACCCCTGGATTTGTGCTCAGGAATCACTCCTGACACTGTGCTCAGGGATTACTCCTGGATTTGTGCTCAGAGATCACGCCTTGCACTGTGCTCAGGGCTCACTCCTGGATTTGTGCTCAGGGATCACTCCTGGCTCTGTGCTTAGGGATCACTTCTGACTCTGTGCTTAGGGATCACCCCCGGCTCTGTGCTTAGGGATCATTACTGGTTCTGTGCTTAGGGATCATTACTGGTTCTGTGCTTAGGGATCACTCCTGGCTCTGTGCTTTGGGATCACTCCTGGCTCTGTGCTTAGGGATCACTCCTGGCTCTGTGCTTAGGGATCACTCCTGGCTCTGTGCTTAGGGATCACTCCTGGCTCTACGCTTAGGATCACTCCTGGTGGGCTTGGGGACTATATTGTGGTGTCATGGACTGGGACCACAATATGGTCCCCCAAACCATATTGTGGGAACATATGATTGTGGGAACATATGGGAATCAGGGCTGGCTGCATGCGTTCTACCATACATGCATCTGGTGACATGGAAGGACATAAGGCCCAGGCTTTCGGGTGCTTCCTCCCTGTGTGTCTGGTGACACATGAGATATAAGGTTCAGCTTTCCTATGCTTCCCTCCCTTCCAGGAGAATTTTCTTTCTAGGTATTCAGACCATGAGTCATGATTTCCGGGTGGGGAGAAGGCTGTGCTGAGGCAGAGCTCAAAGGCAGGAACAGCCCCGATGATCCTCTACCTATGTGGCAATAAGAATACACAGGACAGGGAAGACTGTCCTGTATCTCATCTGGTGAGGTGGTTTGACCCAATTCAGGCTCTGTGTCAAGCCCTCACCACACAGTACCCATTTGCAGGGAGAGTGTTTGCTCTCTCTCCTGAGAGATGGTCTGCACAGAAGGAAACTGCCTGTGTCTCCTATTAAATCACCATGTGCAGGACCTGGGTAGGGCATCTGTTTTGAGGCATGATTTCCCCCAGAGGTGGATTTTTATACCATTTTATGAAGGGGATTCATTGATTTTGGCCATTTGATGTAATGTTCTATACACTTTGCCGCTCCATACTCTTCCTCCCTCCCTCCCTTCCTCCCTCTCTCCCTCCCTCCTCCCTCCCTCCCTTCCCGTCCCTCCCTCCCTCCCTTCCTTCCTTCCTTCCTTCCTTCCTTCCTTCCCTTCCTTCCTTCCTTCCTTCCTTCCTTCCTTCCTTCCTTCCTTCCTTCCTTCCTTCCTTCCTTCCTTCCTTCCTTCCCTCTTCCTCCCTCCCTTCCTTCTCTCCTCCTTCCCTCCCTCCCTCCTTCCCTCTCTCCCTTCCTTCCTTCCCCCTTCCCTTCTTCCTTCTTTTCTTCCCTCCTTCCTTCTATCTGTTCTTGGTATGCTTAGTAGTAATTCAAAAGACATTTTTAGCTTTTACTTGGCACTTCCAGCCTCACAGAGTCTGCTTATAGCACCAAACAGCCAGTGTGTGGGAGGTGAGGCTGAAAATGGAGGCTGATTCTGCAAAATCAAGTGAGTTTCCCACATGTGCCCTCACATGCCCTCTTTCTCTCTTTTTAGCTGACTTTGATTTGGGGAAACATTTTCGGAGCACACTGGCTATGCTATGGACTTGCTCCTGGCTGTGTGCTCAGGGATCACTCCTGGCAGTGCTGGGGCAACCATGCACATTGCCAGGGATTGAACCTGGGCCAGCCTCATGCACAGACATTGCTTACCCACGGTACTATCTTGACTCTTCCCTGACTTCCTTTTATTTATTTTCTTAAATTTTATTTCATTATAGCACCATGATCACTTGTATCACTTGTCTTCCCCATTGTTCATTGATTTTCTCTAGCGGGCACCAGTAACATCTCCATATGTCCTGTCACATGCTAGTGTAGCCCAAGGGCAACTGCTCACTCAGGAACATGAAGAGCCTCAATCCATTCCTTCAGTCATGGGAATGAGGTATATAGGACTCAGAGACACAGGGTAGAGCTGCTACTGGCTCTCCCTGTACTCAGCTGTTCATGAAGCACCCAGGAGGGAAGGCGGGTTCTAGCCCTGACCCGCCATTCCAGCAGAGCCTCACAAGAAGTCATAGGAACCCCCACCATGAAGGCGACATTTTTCAACATCCGGACTCCACAGCTCATCAGAACTCCACCCAGAAGAAGAACTGGATCTTTCCCCGGTTCATCAATACATGGACGAGATGAGAGGCTACTACAAGAGTATCCCACCCACACACCACAGAGCCTGGCAAGCTACCTGTGTCATATTTGATATATCAAGAACCAATAACAATTATAGACCACCGTGATATATACAATTAAAAACATGTTCGTGATTGGGTTTCAGTCAGTGTTCCAGCGACCCATCCCTCCCACTAGTGCCCATTTCCGCCACCAAACTCCCCAGATTCCCTCCTTCCCCCAGCCTGCCTCTATAGCAGGCACTTTTCCTCTTCCAGGCACTCTTCTCTTCTCTTCTCTTCTCTTCTCTTCTCTTCTCTTCTCTTCTCTTCTCTTCTCTTCTCTTCTCTTCTCTTCTCTTCTCTTCTCTTCTCTTCTCTTCCCTTCTCTTCCCTTCCCTTCCCTTCCCTTCCCTTCCCTTCCCTTCCCCTTCCCTTCCCTTCCTTCCCTTCCCTTCCCTTCCCTTCCTTCCCTTCCCTTCCCTCCCTTCCCTTCCCTCCCCCTCCCTCCCTCCCCTCCCTCCCTCCCCTCCCCTCCCCTCCCTCCCTCCCCTCCCCTCCCCTCCTCCTCCCTCCCCTCCCTCCCTCCCTCCCCCTCCCCTCCCTCCTCCCTCCCTCCCCCTCCCCTCCCCTCCCTCCCTCCTCCTCCCTCCCCTCCCCCCTCCTCCTCCCTCCTCCTCCCCCCCTCCCCTCCCCCCCCCCCCCTCCCCCTCCCCTCCCTCCTCTCCCCCCTCCCTCTCTCCTGCCCTCTCTGTCTTTGTCTCTGTCTCTGTCTCTTTCTCTCTCTCACTCATTTTTTAGTGTATACACACGTTTCTAAAATAATAAATCTGATACAAACTTCATGCTGTGGAACAAAACATAAGTAGGATCACTTGATCACTTGATCACTTGAATCCCGTTATTCAACGATTTGCTTGAGTGGGCGCCGGATAACAGATTTTAAATCATGCAAATAAACCTTGTCTCTCATTTCTTTTGGTCCTTACCAAGGGGGCCTGGGGACTGTTCCAGCCAACCTGACTGGTAGTTCATTAGTAGACCAGAAGGACCAGTGTTTCTCAAGTCCTGCATAGCCAGGACTGCCAGGCCTCAGACTCAGCAATGCTCAGGAGGTCATGTGGATGCTGGGGTTGAATCCTGGTCAAAGCATATTGTGATACTCTATTTCCTTTCCCCATTTCTTGTCTCTCTTTCTTTTTTTTTTTTTTTTTGCATTTTGTTTGGCTTCATGGAATATTCAGATTTGTATACCTTGGTTTAAATACTGAGTCTCAGCCTCAGAAGATCAGAAGATGGAGGATTCAAAAAGAGAACTGCAGGTTATAAACTTAAGAAGTAGATTCTGTGACCATGGTCAGTGATTAGGGACTTTGTCAGAGGTATGGTCCCAAACTCAAAAGTATTATTTATACTGGGGTTTGAGGGTTTTCAAGCTTGAGTTTGGTGAAAAGAGCAGAAGGATGTATTAGTTTCCAGGACAGGAAGATGGGCAGACACAACGGTAAAGTATGATTTTCAATGAATTAAACATATGGCTCATATATAAATGCATTAAACAGATGTCAAAGATTGAAGTCGTTAAGGAGGAGTCTAGTGAATGGAAAATTTGGTTTAATGGAGATTATGGAGACTCAAGAGTACCTAGTTAATGGAATGGAAGAGTGCCTTCTTGGAATTTGCTGAGACGTGACAGGCAGAGAAGTTGGTAAAACCACATCTCCATTACATGGGGCAGAAATCATTCCACGCAACAATCTTATTTATTTATTTATTTATTTATTTATTTATTTATTTATTGAATCTCAGTTAGATACACAGTTAGAAATTTGTTCACTGACGGGTTTCAACCATGTTCCTTCCCAGTCTGCATTTCCCACCACCAATGCCTCCAGTTCCCCTCCTATTCCACTCTGTCTGCCCAGCCTGCCTCTATGGCAGGAACTTTTCTTCTCTCTTTCTCTCTCTCTCTCTCTCTCTCTCTCTTGCTCTCTCTGTCTCTCTTGCTCTCTCTCTCTCTCTCTCTCTTTTCTTTTGGCTTTATGCTTTGCCATACAGATACTGGAATACTGAAAGCTTATGCAGTATATTCCTTTAAATGCTTTCAATACACAGTTCCTGTCCAAAATGATCATTCCCAACTGTCATTGTCATATGGGCCCCTACTCTATCCTAATTTCCCTTCCCCCAGACATTGTAGTTGGCAAGTTTCCAACTATTGACCAGCCCTCCTGGCCTTAGATTTTCCTGACCTGGTTATTATATATAAATATATAAATTCTAGTTTTATATATACAAAAACTATATATATAGTTATATATAAATATATAGTTTCATATATAAATAAATATAGTTTATAAATAGAAACTATATATAGTTTTATATAAAATAAGAATAAAAATTCTAGTTTTATATATGTATATGTACATATATATATATAACATATATAAAATATATAATATATACATATATAAAACTAGAATTTTTATTTCTATATATAAACTATATACATAATAGTTTAAACTATATATAATAAACTAGAAATTGATATATATATAAAATAGAAAATTTTTATATCGAAAACTAGAAATTATATATTTAACTATATATATATATACATATATATATATATATATATAGTTTCCCAAATGAGTGCAGTCTTTCTGTATCTGTCCCTCTCCTTCTGACTCATTCTCTCAGCGTGATGCCTCCATGTGCATCTGTTTATAAGCAAAATTTTATGACTTCATTTTTCCTAATGCTGCATAATATTCCATTGTGTAGATTTCCCATAGATTCTTTATCCAGTCGTCTGTTCTTAGTCTCTTGGTAGCTTCCAGATTCTTGCTATTGTGAATTGTGCTGCAACAAACATAGAAGTGTATTTGGCATTTCTGCTATGCTCTTTTGGGCCCCCAGGATATATTCTTAGAAATGGTATTGCTGGGTCAAATGGGAGCTCAATTTCTAGTTTTTTGAGGAACGTTCATATAGTTTTCTGAGAAGACTGGACCAGCTAGCATTCCCACGAAGCTGAAGAAGAGTCCCTTTCTCCCCCACATCCACGCCAGCAATGGTTGCTCTTCTTCTTTTGCATATGTTCTTGTGCATATCTCTGTTTTGTGACATGATATCTCATTTTTTGTTCTGACTTGCATGACTCTGATGATTAGTGATATCAAGCATTGTTCATGTGCTTTTGGCCATTCAAATTTCTTCTTTGAGGAAGTTTCTTTTCATTTCTTCTTGTACTTTGATAGAATTGGATGGTTTTTCCTTGTAAAAGTTCTACCAGTCTTCACGATCACGATCTTCCCATTGATCATCTACTTGCTAGAGCGGGCACCAGTAATATCTCCATATGTCCTGCCTCATGCCGAGTAGAGCCAGGGGCATCGGCTTGCTACAGGAACATAAAGAGCCTCAAACCATTATATTAGGTCATGGAAATGACCTAATATAATTGTTACTGGAATTTGGCATATCATATACAACGAGAAGCTTGCCAGGCTTGCCAAGCGGGAGGCAAACTCTTTTAAACACCTCCAAATAAAGCATTTATTGATGAACCGCGTGGCTGCTTGCTGCCTTGCAAGCCGGGCTGTGATGGGCTGGTCTGCTGGGTGGAGTTCTGAGCGAGAGGGAAGTCCAAAAGTGGAAAATGGCGGCCCCCGTGGAGTGAGGAGGGGTGGTCTGGCTTGTTGTGAGGCTCTGCTGAGGTGGTGGGCCAGGGCTAGAACCTGCCATGCCTCCCGACTGCCTCATGTGAATGGCTGTGCACAGGGAGGGGCAAGGAACGGCTCTGCCCAATGTGTGAGAGTCTCTGGACAGCATACCTGGGCGGATTGAGGAAAAAGCTGCTGGGTGGGTGTAGGTGATCCGGGCTGTGATGGGCTGGTCTGCTGGGTGGAGTTCTGACGAGAGGGGAAGTCCAAAAGTGGAAAATGGCGGTGCCCGTGGAGTGAGGGGAGGGGTGGTCTGGCTTGTTGTGAGGCTCTGCCGAGGTGGTGGGCCAGTGCTAGAACCCGCCATGCCTCCCGACTGCCTCATGAACGGCTGTGCACAGGGAGAGCAAGGAACAGCTCTGCCCCATGTGTGAGAGTCTCTGGACCAGCATACCTGGGCGGATTGAGGAAAAAGCTGCTGCAGGGTGGGTGTCGGTGATCCGGGCTGTGATGGGTTGGTCTGCTGGGTGGAGTTCTGAGCGAGAACTTATATAACTTTAATATTTACCATTTATCAGATGGACACTGGTTAAATAATTTTCCCATTTTCTCGAGTTGTCTTTTGTATCTTACTGTTTGTATCTTTACTGTTTCTTTTGAGGTGCAAAAAGCTTCTTAAGTTTCATGTAGTCCCATTTGTTTATATTTGCTTCCCACTTGATTGATTAGTGGTGTTTCATCTTTGAAGATGCCTTTAGCTTCAATGGTGTGGAGACTTCTGCCTACTTTTCTTCCTTATGGGTTATTATGTTTTCTTTCTTTATAGATCCAGGTCTGATTTTGAGGTATTTAATCCATTTTGATCTGACTTTTGTTCATAGTGTTAGAAAGAGATCTGAGTACAATTATTTTACATTTATCTGTCCACTTTTCCCAGCATCAGTTGTTGATGTGTCCTTCCTTGCTCCGCTTCATTTTTTTTATCCTTTTATCGAATACTAAATGATCATGTGTTGGAGGTTGTATTTCAGGATATTCAACTCTATTCCATACAGTTGTTTTTAATAAAAACATGTCTGTTTTTATTCTAAAACCATGCTGTTTTGATTACTACCACCTTGTAATACAGTTTGAAGTTGGGGAAGGTGATGCCTCCCATCTTCTTTTTTTCCAAGGATTGCTTTAGCTATCAGTGTAGGTGTATTGTTCCATATAAATTTCTTTTCTTTGACAATGTAATGGGTATCCTTATAGGGCTTAGCAGTTTTTTTCAAGTTACCATTTGTACTCTCTCTGGGTTCTGATATCTTGTCTGAAGTTTGTTCTAAATGGTCAGTGATTTAAGTTGCATTAGCAGTACTGGTGTCATGAAAGTCATCATGGTGTGTTCTGGTGTGTTTTTCAGTGTGTCATATTGTGACTATTTTCAGGATAATGGCTCCAAGGAAAGCCATCAGGATGGATATTCTTTTCCTCTCCAGGACTTGTATTTCCTCTTTGGTTTATGCTAGAAAATTTTTGTCATAGAATAAAAATGTATATCTCTAAATGGCATGGTTATTTTTGGAAGCGGACTTTAAAAACAGACTTCATTTTTATCTAGGTCCAGGACAGAATTTTAAATGATTCTTATGCAGTAACTGGTTTCAGTATAGGAAATGACTATCTTTATGCGTAGCAACATTATTTTTTAACTAAAAGTTTCAAGTGATCTTTCTATTGACTCATGAAGCAGGATTTTCTTGCTTTCTAGGCATGTAATGGCAGACATATATATATATATATATATACATACAATAAATCTCATTAATTTAGACCCCATGAGAGAAAATGTGTGATTAATTCAGATACTCTAGATTCTTACTTAGTTAAAAGCTAAATATAGTGAAGCCCTTTGAATTCTTTGTAAAGCCTGCTGTGCAGACTGTTTTATGTGTCAGTTACTTGATTTAATTATGTTTCAGGAGTCACAAATTGAACCGCAGTGTGACAGAACAGTAAGGTGATTTTAATGGATTTTTTGTGGGTATTTATTATTTTGGGAACTGCTTGTTCCCAAAGATTTTGAGAGGAGAGGTCTGGAGGAAATTACAGGGGTTAAGGGATTTTCCGCATGCAGCCAGCAACCATTATATTCCTGGCACCATATATGGTCCCTTGGGCCCCACCTGAAATGATTCCTGAGCACCATTGGGTATGGCCAAACCCTCTACTGCCCTCAAAGGAACCTGGGAAAGGGAGATTAGAACTGTAAGATTCTGTGTATCTCTCTATCATCTACTCTATTTGTGGACAACACCTGGCTCTGTGCTTAGAGCTGAGGACTGATTCCAGGTTGGCTACCTGTAGGCAAGGGCCCTTCCTGCTTACCATCTCTCTGGCACGAGAACCTTAAAAATAATTTTCTTTTTGGATTTGAAGTAACATTCTTTTGACAATTCTGTTACTTATAGGGTTTCATGCATCCATAGTTCCAGCTCCAGAGTTTCTGCTTCCCTCCATTAGTGTCTCGGTTCCCTCCTTACCACCCTCCATCAGTGTCTCGGTCCCCTCCTTATTACCCTCCATCAGTGTCTTGGTCCCTCCTTACCACCCTCCATCATGTCTCGGTCCCTCCTTACCACCCTCCATCATGTCTCGGTCCCTCCTTACCACCCTCCATCATGTCTCGGTCCCTCCTTATTACCCTCCATCATGTCTGCGCCCTCCCCTTATTACCCTCCGTCATGTCTCGGTCCCCTTCTTATTACCCTCCATCATGTCTCGGTCCTTCCTTACCACCCTCCATCAGTGTCTCAGTCCCTCCTTATTACCCCTCCATCATGTCTCGCCCTCCTTATTACCCTCCATCATGTCCCGCCTCCTTATTACCCTCCATCATGTCTCGGTCCCTCCTTACCACCCTCCATCAGTGTCTTGGTCCCTCCTTATTACCCTCCATCATGTCTCGCCCTCCTTATTACCTTCTGTCATGTCTCGGTCCCTCCTTATTACCTCCTCCGTCATGTCTCGGTCCACTCCTTACTGCTACCTTTGGCCTCCCACTCCCTTTTTTTGTCAGGTTTGGGAACCAGGTCTAAGGTTCTGTTGTCTCTGACCATTAGTTAGTTCCTACTAATTTCACTGTTTTTTTATATCCCACGTGAGAGAGAGAGTAGAGAGAGAGAGCATCACTCTACTCCAGCTGACTCCAGAGAACCTTAATCAACCTAACCAAGTCTAGAATTTTAGAATAGTGATAATGTGAGCAGGAGTTAGAGTGGAAACAAGGAGTCAAGTGGGTTAGGAAAAATATCCATCTTTTGTCCATAACAGCGTTCATTAACCTTTATACATCTGAGAACTGGCATCTGTGTGCATACCTGTCCACACAGTAGCAGTTACTCTGGTAGACTGTTGGAGTGCATGCTCTAGTCACTGCTGTCCAGAACCTCTGCATCTTGCCTTGAGCTATCTCCTGCAGGTCACATTGCAGATAGAGGGCAGGAAAACAGTTTGGATCTGTGACTCTCTTATGTGGCAAAATATCCTTACCATAAACTCTGTGTTAGTTGGTTAAAGTGTTTTCCTCTTATACTACCACAGATTTTCACTGTGGGACTGGAAAATCTTATCAGTATAAATCTTGTTGTGTTGGACTCTCTTTTTAAATAAAATGGCCTTACTAAATCAAAGAGGGATGCTGTTTGCCTTCTCACAAGCAGCATAACTCTGACATTTTTCAATATATTTTTAATTTAATATTTTATTATACCACCTTGAGATATACAATTACAAAGATGTTCATATTTGGGTTACATCTTACAGTGTTCCAGCACCCATCCCCTCTTACCAGTGCCCACTTCCCACCACCAATGTCCTCAATTCCTCCCCTCCCCCAGCCTGCCTCTATGGGAGGTTTATTATCTCTTTCTCTTTTCTCTCTCTCTTTCTCTCTTCCTTCTCTTACACTTTGTGGATTGCAGTACATACATTTAACTATGTCATTTTAAAACTAGTAACCAAAACTATCCTTACCTGGAAGGTAAGGATCTTGTACATGTTTTGAGAAATATTGTATCTGACTATATGATTTCATGGTACAGATTTTTCCCCATGTACTTAATCCTGGGTTACATTTTATCAAGTATCCTAATCCCTGTCTTTACAGGATTAGGATAACTTTTTTTGCCATTATTTTTTTTTCCTGCAGGAAAGCCAAAGGCAAGATCTGGCAAGGGCGGTAAGTTTGCACACCTGATTGACTTTGGCCCTAACTGTGACCCATCTATGTGGGGGTCAAGGCTGAAGAGATATAAAAGAAGTAGCTTCTTCTCACTCTCTCTGCCCCTTGGTTCTCAGTCCACTTGTTTCTTTCATGTCTGCTGTCTGTGTCTGCTTTCCAGCCAAAACACGGTTTGGGATGCAGCAGGCCATCTTGGCCTAGGATACTAACCTAAGCACATGATTTTAGGTCCGGCTAGGAAAGGAATTGGAGGTTTGGGTTAACCTAGGATTGTAATACCATATCTTGTTTAAGTAAGGCCCTTTGGAATTTTACTGGATTCTTGAGTCTTCCCATCCCACTGCAACCTGTGAGGTAAAAAGGAACCAGCTCCCTGATATTGTTGGGGGCCCCAGAAGAGTTCCCTAGCAGGAGACCATTGGTTTTTAGCCTTCAGACACCAATGGGCCAGACTGCTGGTCTACAAAATACTGTCCTTATAACTAAAGGTGCATATAAAGAAACAAATGGATGGAGATGTTTATAGTATGTGAACACTAAATCAAAAGAAAATGCAAGAAAAACATGAAAGCAGCTTACATGCCATAAGTGGACAAATTTCTAAAGAAAACTATATATTAAAAGGAACACAGTAAGTATATTAATTTCAGAAGTAGGCACACAGAGTTGTAACTGTCCGCCAAGAAGATATGACAGCACTTGTCTGCGTCTCTCCATAGGCTTACACTCCAATCCTATGCACTTTCCTTTTTGGGACCCTTTATGTGTCCCCCCAAAAAATCTGTTCCCTATAAGGAAGAAGGATCAAGGCATAGTTTTAGAGAGTCTAACACCCAGCCCAGACAAAGTCAGACCTGAACAACTGAAGAATCTGCCATCAGTACTCATCAATACACTGGCTCGGCTCTTTACACACTTCCTATCTGAATGCAAGGTGCCCTCCCAATGGAAAACCAGCAGGGTAGTTCTACTGTTTAAGAAGGACACATCCACGACATTGGCAACTATCGCCCCATCTGCCTGTTGTCTGTCATTTACAAGCTGTTCACTCAAGTCATCCTGAACAGGATTGGCAGAACATTAGATGAAGGACAATCCATGCGAGCAAATGGCTTCTGAAAAGGATTCAGCATGATCGACCATATCCACACGGTAACCAAGCTCATTGAGGTTTGTAGGGAGTTCAAGATGCCACTCTGTCTCACATTCATTTATTTAAAGAAAGCCTTTGATTCTGTGGAGACCGAAGCAGTCATCAAAGCCCTAGCCAAACAGGGTGTTCAAACCCAATACATCAAGATCCTTTGTGAGCTGTATTACGGATTCACCACCAGGATCTCACCATTCTACAAGGAATGGTGTGGAAATATCATTTATGTCCAAAGAGGGAGTTGGCATGTGATACCATTTCACCAAAACTCTTCAGCACCACCCTCGAGAATGTCATGCAGCAATTAGAATGGGAAGGAATGGGAGTGAAGATAGATGGTCAGCAACTACACCACCTCTGCTTCTCTGATGACATCATTCTAAAAACAACAAACATTTGCCAAACAGCACAAATGCTGGCTGCCTTCGACCGAGAATATGGAAAGATAGGTCTACAGAGATCTCAAACAAAACAATGTTTTGTTGAGATAAAAAATGAAAATGTACTAGTTTCAGAGGCCCCATTCACTCTCAATAGAGCAAACATCTCTGAATGCAGCAGTTATGTGTACCTAGGTCCAGAACTCAACATGATGAACGACGTAAAACCTGAGCTGTGCAGGACGAAGAGAGCAGCAAGGAACACCTTCAAGAGCATCAACAAATAGTAAAAAGGACAAAGCATCTCTGGCTCTGGGCACATCTCTTGAACTCCACCATTCTCCCTGAATTAACATACACCTCAGAGACCTGGGTCCTATGAAAGTAGGATGAGAACACTATTCGAGTCTCCCAAAGAGGAATCAAAAGAGCTATGCTCGGAATATCACGCTTCACTCAAGTGAGAGACGGAATCCAAAGTTCCGACCTCTGTGGACGATCCGGATTCAAGGATGCTGTCTCATTTGCCCAAGTGTCGAAAAATCAGATGGGCTGGACATGTGATGCGATTTGGAGATGACTGCTGGACTAGAGCCGTTACCGACTGGATCCCATAGGATGTCAAAAGATCACATGGCTGCCCACCTACAAGATGGTCAGACTTCTTCAAGACACTGAATGGACAGTTTGAACTCTTCTTATTCCTGAAGCAAGCAGATGCCATTGGACTACACTGACTTGTGACAGGGACAAAATGGAAATGTTACTGGTGCCCACTTGAGCAAATCAACGAATAACGGGATGTCTAGTAATCAAGTGGTCAAGTGATCCTATGTTAGTAAATGCACTAAGCAAGCTCTCCTTACTACCCTCCATCAGTGGCAAGGAGGGTTTTTGTTGTCCTAAGATTTTGGTTTTCATAAATAAACATTTTTGAGTGAATATTCCTTTGATATTGTACTTGAATCTCATAACCCCTTTTTATTTTATCTACATGTTTGGGTGAATTACCTATGGTTGTTATTTTTTTGTAAAGTCTATCTGATGGGCCTGGCAGCCTTGAAAAGAAATTTGGGAGTAGGAAGCAGCATTTTCTCCAGATTAGTGGTAGATTAACTATTAGTCATAAACAGAAAGCCTAGTTAGAATGTGAGTGGGTGTTTGAAGAATGTGGCCAGCCATGTGGTGGGAGGCAGCCACACAAAGGGCACAAAGTCACATTCCTGTGGGACCACTGGGCAAGCCCCATGGCTGCTTGCCATTTGGCAGTGCTCACTGTGTTCTCCTGGGAGTGCATTCCTGTATTGCTTGGTTCTGACAAAAAGCACAGTGAACTGAGCTGATACTCCTCCTGGCTTAGTGGAAAGGACAGTGAGAAATAGTTTTTGGAGGAGGTTGTTGACTTCTAAAGGACTCCATCATCTGGGGTGAAGCATGGTACCCAGTGGCAAGTACAGTGGAGCTGTCAAATGCAGTTCAACTCTGCTCTTGCAGGCATGTGACATGGAACCCTGCAAAGTTTGGGTGAGGATAGCAGGAGGAATTGAATGAAAGGTTCAGGTAACAGATCATTTGGTGTCTGGGAGAAGATTGTGCCTAGAGTTGCCACTAGGCACCTCGAGTGAAAAAAATGCTCTGAAGAATCCTGAATTTCTTTAAATTAGGCAAAGCCCCACATGTAACTAAGCACTGTCTTTTGAGAAAGCTGTGCTGGCAACTGGTAGGCAAAGGTGTTGATGCTCTGATGATATTTGCATAAGATTTCATTCCTGAAAGGCAAGCGGAAACTTTTGATTAGAGCCTGTCATGTCATGGTGTGAAATTTTGACAAACCCCAAAAAGCAGGCACAAGGCTTGGAAATACAAAACAAGGGAACTGCAAAATATCAGAAATTAAAGGGGACATTTGAATCAATAAATGAGAACAAAAGGAAACCACAGCAAATTATTACTTTAATACCTTTATAGGTCAGAAGCTGATAGGCCTAGAAACCAAGCTATCAGAGCTTTAAATGTTTACAGCCATGTAAACATTGTTTTTTAACAAGTAACCACAAAGTTAGTTCAAATCATAACCAGTGATGTACAAAGTAAATAAATAGAATGGGAAAAATTAGAATGAACAAAAAATGATAAAAAGCAAGTAAAATAAATTATAACTCTGCAAATTAATCTTTGGCCTAAAGATGTTTAAGGGAAAGTAAAGAATAAGTTTGTAGGATAGAAGAAGTAATCTTAGCTCATGTTCATGGAAATGTACTAGAATAAATTATTTGCAAGGGAACAGTAAACATTTGGAAGTACGTGACGTGCTGGTCTTTCTCAGAAGAAGAATAAACAAGGGAATAGTGAGCATTTGGAAGCACATGAAGTGCTGGTCTTCTTTTGCAGAACAAGAATATCATGTTCATGTATGGCTGCATGTCCTGTTAGAGGAGGGAAGTGGTACATTGAAAGTGACTCTGGTGGTGCTCAGGGCTTATCCTGGCTCTGTGCTCAAGGATCACACGGTGGGCACGAGGGATGATGTGGGGTGCCGGGATTGAACCCAGGTAAGCCATATGCAAGGCAAGTGCATTACTGTTCTACTATCTGTCCAGCTCTCCAGTGTCACTTTCTGTGACACAATAGTACCCCACTATTTGAATTGTGAGCATAACACCACATTCCTTTGAGGGCAGGCAGATGACGTAAAATCACTTAGTTCCTCCCTTCTGGTCCATTGCTGTGGATGTGTTGAGCCTCTGTAACCTGACTAGGTGACTCTTTAGGGAGGCTAGCATTTCAGATTTTAGGGGAATGCTCCTAAAATTTAAACATTGATTTAAATGTCAAAGATGTGTTAGGCAAACCACTAATGTGTTAACTTGGATTTTAAACTTTAGAGTAAAGATGATAAACCAATAAATGCTACTGGCTGGGTGTGAAATTCAAGAATTTTTAAATGAACCCCATTGGTGGAAGTAAAAAAGAATTTTGCTTTTTATGTAATTTTGACCAGTTGAGGGACATATATTAGAAGGAAGTTAAGGAGTATAAGTTTGATGATTGCTCCTTTTTGTCCAAGCATACAAGATAGATACACATGTACTTGTATACTAAGCTTGAAGTTTTTCAGCTTGAATCTCAGATGGCTACTTTATTTTTTACTTTATTTAAAAGCATTTTACTCATTGTTATTTGTGGTTTACAACAATGGTTTCTCATCACCTAATTCCAACAATGTGCCACCAGCAGTGTACTCCCTCCTCCTCCAAAGGACCCCAGTAACTCTCCCTTTCAAACCCCACCAACCTAACTGTGTGGACCAGTTCTCCCACTATTTTTCCTTTGGCCTTTGTTGCTACCTTGCAGTGTATCTTTAAGTCCCACTAGGAGAGAGACCACTCCGTATCTGTTCCTTTGTTTCTGACTGACTTCACTTGGCATGACATCTCCTAGTTCCATTCATATTATTGCTTATTGCATGATTTTGTTCTTTTCTTAGAGCTTCACAGTATTTGAATCATTGTTTATATACACCAGAACTTCTTGATCAATGTTCATCCATATTTGGTGCTTGAGTTTTTTCCATGCCTTTGCTGTAGTACTGGAGTGCATTGATGAACATGGGTGTGCATTTATGCTTTCAAAGTAATGTTTTTGTGTCCTTGGTTGTATGGTAGTTCTATTCATTTTTTGATAGATCTTCATATTGCTTTCTGTAGAGGCTGAGCCAGATGACATTTCAGTCAACAGTGCATAAGGGTTCCTTTTTTCACCACAACTCCACCAACAATGGCTGTTTTTGTACTTTTTGATCACACTTATGGTGTGAGATAATATCTTTCATAGGGAAAGATGACATCTTATTGTTGCTTTGGTTTGCAGTTTCCTAATCTTGAATGCAGTTTCCTAATCACTTACATTTGCCTGTTGGTCATCAGTATATCTTTGTTTAGGAAAGTGCTGATGACTCAGTTTATACCAAATTGAGCTGACCCCCGTGTTTCATTTGGCAGATATACTGGGCTGCAGAAGAAGGAGGTATTTGTTGAATAAGACTGAATTTAAGAGGATATCTCCCCACTGGTTTGAATGATAATGAGGAGGGCTAAGCATGAAGAGCATGGAGATAGGTTGGGCTTGAGTTTTTTTAAAGTAGTATTGTTGGGTTCTAAGCTGATAGTATTGGGGCCTGGCACTTTCCACCATTAGACCCTGGGGAACTGGGCCCAGAGATGGGCGCTGTTCTCAGGGCAGTGGAGCTCCTGTTGCTCAAGAGTTTACACCTAAGTAAAAGACATCTGTGCTTCAAAAGTCAGATAAAAATGGATTATAGATCTCAACATCAGACATGAATTTATAAGGTACATCAAAGAAAATATAGGAGAAACACTCTATGACATCGAAACGAAAAGTATCTTTAAAGACGACACACCACTGACCAAGCAAATGGAAGCAAAGATAAACAAATGGGATTATATAAAATTGAAAAGCTTCTGCACCTCAAAAGAAATGGTGACCAAGATACAAAGACAATCCACTAGAGTGGGAAAGGATATTCACCCAATACCCATCTGACAAGGGGTTAATATCCAGGATATATCAGGCACTGGTAGCACTCCACAAGAAAAAACAGCCAACCCCATCAAAAAATGGGGGAGAAGAAATGAACAGAAGCTTCCAAAAAGAAGAAATTGAATGGCCAAAAGGCATATGAAAAGTGCTCTTCATCTTTAATCATCAGGGAGATGCAAATCAAAACAACAATGAGGTACCATCTCACCCCCACAGAGACTGGCACACATCCAAAACAGCAAGAACAACTGATGCTGGCGCGGATGTGGGGAAAAGGGACTCTCATCCACTGTTGGTGGGAGTGCTGGCTGGTCCAGCCCTTTTGGAAAACAATATGGACATTCCTCTGAAAACTAGATATTGAGCTCCCATTTGATCCAGCAATAGCACTCCTGGGAATATACCCGAGAGACCGAAAAAACACATAGCAGAAACACTATCTGTACTTTTATTCATCTCTGCGCTATTCACTATAGCTAGAATCTGGAAACAACCTAAATGCCCGAGAACAGAGGACTGGCTAAAGAAACTGTGGTTCATCTACACTATGGGATACTATGCAGCTGTCAGAAAAGATGAAATTATGAAATTTACCTGCAAATGGATGGACATGGAGACTATCATGCTGAGTGAAATTAGTCAGAAGGAAAAGGACAGATACAGAATGACTGCATTCATTAATGGGATATAAATAGATACCAGTGTTTTACTAAATGTGTGAAATGATAATGGCATATTAAAACTCACCATTGAATATACACAAAGAGACTTAAGTGATAAACTCTAAATATCTGCAGGGCTAGCCACAATGTGTAAAAGAAGAAGGAGCGAGATGCAGAGACAGAGAGAGAGACAGAGAGAGAAAGAGAGGATACTGGGGTACCTACTAATGAGGCAGCCTGGGGGGGGGGGGAGGGGGAGGGGTATATTGGTGGTGGAAATGGGGCACTGGTGGAGGGATGGGTGCTGGTATACTGTACAACCAAGAACCAATTATGAACACCTTTGTAATTATATGCCTCATGGTGGTATAATAAAAAATTAAAAAAAAAAAGACATCTGTGCTTATCCAATGGGAGACTGGAGGCAAATGATTTACATCTTAGGTAAGGCAGGATTTGCCTGGTCTTCTGATCACAGGAATATGCAAATCAATGATTATTACCTTACAAATGTTACCTTGCAAATGCTAAATCTGTGATTGTTATCTGTTGCAATGGCCCAGGAGCTTGCAAATGCCATGTGATTTGTGCTTGGACCCCTCCACCCAAATATTGTATAAAAGGCTTAAATAGTGCTCAGTAAAATGAGATCTGCTATCCAGAACTCCCCCATTGCACTTTGGTTGGTATCTTTCTTTCCTTTCTCAGGTGCTGCAAGACAGAGTTTCTCCCAAGTCCGTCCCTCTCCTTTTTCGCAGGGATAAAGTCAGGCAAGATCTAGGTCTCCTCATTTGTGCCGGGGCTGCTGCTGGCCCGGGCCCCTGACAAGTATCATTTGCTTATGTTGAGAAGGCCAAGAGCAGGAATAAAGTATTTCTAATGTGATAAGAGCTTGATGAAAATGTTCTGAGTTATACAGAAGACAACTATAAATTATTAGCATTGGAGAATTAAGAGTTTATGGTATTTGTGAAATCCCATGTCCAAGAAACTGATGGATGATGGCAAGGAGAGGCAGTTGGTGAATAGTGACATTCGTTGTGGTCAAAGTTAATGAATTTGGCTTGTATCTTATTGATTTGTCAGTGAGACAATCAAATGTGAATGGAGAACTTGGTCTCTAATGCTTTTTGTATCCAGGTCATAGTTGGGTCTAAGGGATTGAGAGATTGTGAACAAATAACAAGCAGATGAGAGATAACAACTGTTAGAATAAAAAAAAAATATGGAGCTATCTGGAATCCAAGAGAGAGGAGAGAATTTCTGGAAGTATGTTCTTACTGACACTCATTGTCTTTAGAGAGACATGATTAACCCAATGTTATAGATGAGCAAACAGAGCTAAGTGAAGGGAAGTTGGTAAGGAGTTGGACCATACTATGAAGGATGGTTTGGGCTCATAATAGAAGGTGGGTGGTAAAGAGAGTGAGGGACAGCTTGTTGGTGTTGCAGAGTAAAAGAAAAGGAATTTAGAGGATGCTAATGGGGAACATTGGGCTCCTTTCCGAGGGCATAGATTAAAGACTGAGGGAGAGGCAAAAGATGCAATATGAAAATAGAACAAATTGATTAGCTGAGTTAAAAAGTGGAAAGTCAGTGTTGGGATCAAGAGAGATTCTCAGGTGGGTGATATATCTCAAAGGAATGGAACTCTTGCAAGATACCCAAGCTTGGTCTATAGCTCTCCATGGTTCCTGAGAACTGATGGGTATGGACCCCAAAATGTGAGAGAAAGTAGATAGTGACAGTGAGTGAGAGGGAGTGAGAAAAATTACTTCAAAGTGACAGGAATTTGAAAACAATATTTTTTATGGACAGAGTAACTCATCCCAAACAATAGTAGAACACACAAGAGTTAAAAAGGAAGAACCCGTTTAGGAAGTTTAGAATTAAACTGAACCAGTTTAGGAAGTTCAGAATTACGTTCAGAATTAAAGAAAAGTTCTGCTTACTGTCCATTGATCTGAACATTTTCTTGTTGATCTTCATGAATTATATATAGGTAAAAGCATTTCGTTCTAATTTCCAACTTTAAGGCAATAATCATACTTTACAGTTATAGCTTACGCTATGAGAAAACACCTAGAACATGTCTTAATATACTGCAGGAGAAAACATAATAAACTCAATACTAAAGAGTTAGGGTAGAGTCTTGCCTTGCCTAAGGCTGATCCCATTTCAATCTCTGGCACCACATATGGTCCTCTAAGCACTGCCAGGAATGACTCCTGAGCACAGAGCCAGGAGTAAATCCTGAGTACTTATGGCTATAGTCAAGAATCTGCTCAATGAAGTCACCAAATGAAGTGAGGACTAAATATTCTTTTTTTTTAAATTGGAATTAAAAACAATGAATCATAGTGGGGTACACAGTTATAAAGTTTTTCATGATTTGGTTTTATGATTTGTTTGTTATCATTTTACTATATTCCAACACCCATCCCTTCACTAGGGCACATTTCCCACCTCTGTTGTCCCTAGTTTCTCTCCCCACCCACCCCTCTCCATGAGACTCTTTTCTTTTCTCTGTCTCTCTGTCTCTCTCTGTCTCCCTGCCTCTGTCTCTGCTAGTGTCTCTCCCCTCTCCCTCCCCTCCCTCACTCTCTCTCTTTCCTTTTGGGCTTCTTCCTTATGGGTTGCAATACAGATACTAAAAAGTTATTAGGTATCTCCTTTAATTTTCAACACTCAGTTCCTGTCCAGAATGATCATTGCCAACTATCATTGTCATACTTATACCTTCCCTATACTAACTCCCTTTCCCCCCAGACACTCTTGTGGCAAGTTTCCAACCATTGACCAGTCCTACTCATTCCTGTTTTCATTTGCCTTGGATATTAATTTCATCATATATATATGTATATATATATATATACATACACAAACACACACATTATCCCATAAATGATTACAGCCATTCTGTATCTGTCCCTTTCCTTCTGACTCATTTCACTCAGCAGAATACTCCATCCATTTATATTGCAAATTTCATGACTATTTTTACTAATGGCTGTGTAGTATTCCATTGTGTAGATACACCATAGTTTCTTTATCCAGTCGTCTATTCTTGGTCACTTGGGTTGTTTACAGGTTTTGGATATTGTAAATAGTGCTGCAATGAGCATAAAGTACAGATGACATTTATTGCAGCACTATGGGAAAAATTATTTACCCAATACCCATCTGATAAAGGATTAATAGCAAAGTTATATAAAGCACTGATAGACGTTTACAGGAAAAAATCCAACCCTATCCAAAAATGGGAAGAGGAAATGAACAGAAACTTCCTCAAAGGAGAAGTTCAAATGGCCAAAAGACATATGAAAACGATGTTGAACATCACTGATCATCAGGGAAATGCAAATCAAAATAATAATGAGATATCATCTTACACCACAGAGATTGTCACATATCCAAAAGAACAAGAGCAACTAGTGCAGGCATGGATGTGGGGAGAAAGGGATTCTTCATTGGTAGGAATGTCGACTGGTCCAGGAATGTTGACTGGTTTTCCTTTTTGGAAAACCATATGGGCATTCCTTAGAAACCTAGAAATTGAGGTTCCATTTGACCCAGCAATACCGCTTCTGGGTATATACCCTGGGGTCCCAAAATAAAACAGCGTGAAAGATTCTTATCTGTAAAAACTATCAAAATTGTGGAACATAATGATATATAATGTGTAAGTGATTTATATACATATATATAGAGAGAGAGGGGAGATAACACATATATAAACTTTCTGATGGATAGTTGAATATTTTCCAGTTTTACTCAATTTCGAAGAGTTTTTTACTACAAAAAATTCAGATTCCGTATTTCTTGTTGCACATGTGATAGACATTTTCTAAGCTACTCCTTGAGTGGAAATACCGTCTTCACCTCTACTCAGTAATGCCAATTTTTTTTAAGTTCTTGCTGCACTTCTGGTATAGGCCTGGAAACAGCAAATTTCAAAATTGTTATTTGTGGCTGAAGAGATAGTATAGCAGGTAGGGACTTGCCTTACATAAGGTCTACCTGTGTTAGACCCCATGTATTTGCCCAAACACTGGCAGGAGTAATTCTTGAGCAGAGCCATGAGTAATCCTGAGCATTGCTGCACGTAGCCTCCCAACAAAAAAATATGTATCAGTCTCTTTATCTGAAATGATAACTTGATTTTTGATGAGTATTTGTATGATCACACCTTTGCTGGCTATAGAGATTTTTTTTCCCCTTCTGTTAAATGCCTTTTTATGATTCTTGTCCATTTCCCCCAGAATCATCTTTCTAAAAGGTATAAAGGCTTACATGTCTACATATATATATATAGTCTACATATATATATGTATATATATATGTGTGTGTGTGTGTGTGTGTGTGTATGTAAGGCATATATCTATCATCTATCTATGTGCCTGCATCTATTTGTCAGAATTCAAGAGTCCACTCATGGAAACATGAACTGATGACTTTTATTTTTCTGGCAGAATAAAACTCAAGTTTATTATCTGTTCTTTTCAGTTCCCAAAGGATGAGGTTTCTCCATGTAAAGAAAATTGAATATATCATTAAAGGTTCACAGTTAATACATCAGTTTGATACTTTTGTGGAGGAGTAAACCAAGCAAGTCTATTTTCATCTTCAGCCTCCTGATAGACCCCTGAGGTAGCCCATTGAATGAAGTTAATACGCCCCATCCTCCTGCAGTATTGTGATGGGGAAAGAGGGTGTGAGGTGTGATGCCCATACCTGTGATAGAAGTCAGCCTCCCCTTCTCCCTGAGGCACCAGGTCTCCCTGTTCCGTGCAGTCACTTTGTTTGTCCCTCCCTGCACCTCAGTCTGTGTACCATAGGCCACGCATGGATTGGGATGCCATAGTGTGACCATGGCCTGGGAATCTACATTGTGAAACCATCGTCCCAGGACATTCCTATATCTAAACAACTCTGAAAAATCCAGCTCAAGTCTCATTGCTGGCATTGAGATTCAGTGTGGAAGACCCTTTGCATAAGAAAGAAGGAAACAGGAAGGAAGCAGGAAGGAGGGAAGGGAGGAGGAGGGAGGGAGGGAGGGAGGGAGGGAGGGGAGGGAGGAGGGAGGGAGGGAGGAAGGAAGGAAGGGAAGGAAGGAAGGAAGGAAGGAAGGAAGGAAGGAAGGAAGGAAGGAAGGAAGGAAGGAAGGAAGGAAGGAAAGGTTAGTTGGTTGGTTCTTTGGCAGGGCTTTGCTTGGGAAGCAATTAAAGGAAAACAGTTTTGTTTGATCTGGATAACCAGCTTCCTGCTCAGGGAAGTTTGTGCCAGCAAATGCTCTAGTTCTTAACTTTGGGTCATCACTGTCCCGTATAATTTCCTTCTCTGATCTCTAAACCTACCCCCTTCATGCTACTGCCTCTGTAGTATTTCTGAGTGCCCCCTCCTAAGTGCTCATAGCACCTGTACCAAACTCTGTCATGCACATTACTCTGAATTATTATAACTGCCATGTCTCCAGTCTCAATAGGATATTGTGCCTTGTTTGGCTTTATTTATGGTTTTTTTTTTTTTTTTTGCTTTTTGGGTCACACCCAATGATGCTCAGGGGTTACTCCTGGCTCTGCACTCAGGAATTACTCCTGGCGGTGCTCAGGGGACCATATGGGATGCCGGGATTGAACCCAGGTCCACACAGGCCGGCGCGTGCAAGGCAAAAGCCCTACCCGCTGGGCTATCGCTCTGGCCCCTTATTTATGTTTCTAGTAGCTGGCATATAAGATATTTTCAAAAGATATTTGTTGAACAAGCAGGTGATCTTATCAATCCCGACAGCTTTCTGTCTGGCTGCATTTTGCTGTCTATGACTATTTCTATATTGAGGCCAATGACTCGTTGACTTTCCAGATGGTGCCCTGTGGCCTGAAGGGTTGGTTCTGCTTTCTGCAGTGTAACAGACCTTGCCAGAGGTGCAAAAGAGTGGGTGGTTAGTTTTGGCATGGGAAGCACTCAGCTTTCAATTTGTGCTGAATTTAGGTTCAGATTAGTGGTTTCAAAATTAGCCCTGTTCTGTATTTTCTTTGGACTCCTTGTATGTACTTGTGAGTGCATGTGTACATGTCTCTTATGGAGAAAGTCTAAAGCTTAATAACCTCTTCCTCTCTATCCACAATATCCTTGCAGATACCAGAATAGGTTTTTTTAAACTCCAATGTTCCAGGAAAACTATATCAACTTTGAATCTTTCTCTGCCAGCAAAGACTAGTCCACATTTGCTCTGATGGTTCCAGAAGAGGTTTCACAAAAAGTCCATATTTGGCATCCCCAATTTACTTCCCTTTGAAGGTATCCCAATCAGGAAGATAAATGATCCGACTTCCTGGGCCCTTCAGTGACTGGCTCTGATTATCGCCACAGCTTCATCCATGCTTGACCTTTTCAGCCAAGATGGTTGGTTTTGCGAATGTTTGTTAGGTCTCAGGCTTTCACCTCTGGTTGCTAATTCTCTTGGAAGTTACCTGGATATCAACACAATTTTAGATTCTGTATAGTTATTCCATAAAGTAGAATGTGTGGCAGTTTCGTTGTGTGATTACTATACTTTCTGTAAAGTCCATTAAGATGAAATAGTGACAACAATGGCTGATGGTTTCCATCTGTGCTGTTAGCAGAACTCTCTTAATGGTTGCAGTAATCCCTTAATGGGCTAAGAGGGGAGGCATTTTAGTTACCATGGTCAAATAAATAGTTGCTCCATGGGAGATGAGGTTGTCAGTTTGTAGTAATTATTTTGCAAGAGGGTATAATGGTTGGACCAGCAGTCCAGGAAATGGAAAGGTATTAATTGCAGAAACAGAAAGATTCGTTTCTGGGTGCCTTTTAGAAGTTAATATTCACAGCAGCAAAAGAGAAAATGGCAAAGTCAAATTTGTGTAGATAATTGTGCCAATTAATTGAGATATTGTGCAAGTGCTGAGTTACATTCATAGCTAAGACTTTCACCTTATTTTGAAATGATGAAGCTACAAATGGGTTATTTGGTACTGACTGTGGCAGTTTTTTTTTTCCTGTCATACCACAGTTTTCTGGTTAACAGCTAAGGAAGCTTTTTCTTTTCTTTTCATTTCTCTGCATGTATTTTATGAATGCAACCATGTGAGGCTCCTACATTTTCCTGACTGTCCTTTTCTGAGATACTATTGTGTCCAGGCTATAAAAGAACCACACTAATCTTCTAAAAACACAGCTACTTCAAGGATGTTACACAGGGCCACTGTGAAGGAACTTTCCATCACAGACAGTGGAGAGAAAGTCAGTGTTCTGAACTTTTTGGAGTGAATATTGGAAAATCTTTAAGTAGGGGCAAAGATGCAGAAATGAATAGGTGAAGGGGAGAGGATGGATACAGGCAGTGTCTGATGCTCATTGTTTTTGCAGAACTAAAACACTTCTTGACTTTTATTGACTCACCATGAATTACAAAGTTATTTATGATTGTATTTGAGGCTTATATTCTTCCCTCCACTCCCTTCAGCAGTGCCCACTACCCTTCACCAATGTCCCCAGTGTCCCTCCTGTCCCCAAATCTGCCTCTGTGGCAGGACCCTTTGCCCTCCCCTTGTTTTAGTGTTCCCTTCCCTTATTCTCCCCCGCCCGTTCCTGCCAGAGTAGCAAGCTTCTAACTGAAGATCAGCTCTCTTGCTCTTCACTTCTATCATCTTCGGCATTTGAAATTCCCCTAATTTTTTTTTACAGCCCACCTATTAGAGAGGTCATTCTGAGTCTGTTGTATCCCTCATACTCATTTCACTCAACATAATACTCTCCAGTTCCATCCAGGTTGCAGCAAATTTAATATCGTCTTCAACAGCTATTATCCCACTGTGTGTGTGTATGTAAGGAATATAAATTATGGTTTTATTATCCAGTCATCTGTAGGTCTGAAATTTGAAAAAAAAAAGATGGCGATTCCTCCAGTCTACTTTTGAACAAAGGTCAAATTCTTTCTAGGTGGCCCTAGCAAAACTGAACCAAGCTGTTAGGAAAGTCCTGATCCTTTGTACTTACTGTGGTGCTCTTTCACTGAACAATGCTGTGGATTGTTGCCAGCTGTATGATCTGTTCGCTTTTCCTGTTCTTTTCTGCTTCTCCCCTAGCTCCTTCCATGAATGAGAAACTTGGGTCTTTGGCTTTTTGTTCTATATAAGAACTTGTGGCTCCTAAACCCTAAAGCTTGATTATAGTGGGATTTTGTGTTTGTGCAGTGATTACACAGGGGACCCATATACTTCCTAGAACCTCCAGAAGTGTGCTACTTGTTTTGTGCTCCTTGGCCCTTTGAAGTCTCCAATTTGATGACCTACAGTTGAAGTCTTCAATTTGGACCTACGGTTTCTCAGGCTTAGAATAAGACTGGCAACCTAGAACTGACATTAAATAGGGCAAAGATACACTGACAACCCTTTAAGTATGTTCTGTAATTCATAGTCTGGGGGGGAAGGGAAAGAGAGAAGAGAGAGAAATGGAAAGAAATAAAGAACCTGCCTGGAGGAGGGCTGGGGGAGGGGGGGAGGGGAACTGGGGACGTTGGTGGTGGGGAGATGGGCACTGGTGGGGGGGATGGGTGCTGGAGCACTGTATGACCAAAACCCAAATAGAACTTTTAATTGTATATCTTTGTAATTGTAAAAATAAAAAGTTAAAAAATAAAAAAGAATAGACTGGCAGACCTTTTGCAAAGATACTAGAGAGCACTTTGCTATATAAAATTCTTTGCCTTTGGTGACCTTTGGCTTCAAGGAGGAGAGAACAAGAACAGTCTACCTATTCAGAGGAAGCATAGTTGCAATAGGAGAAATTGAATACTTGTCACCATATTACTGATCAGAGAATGTCAGGCCCATCTTGTTTGAATTTCAGTTCTTTGTGTGATTTGTTTGGTTTTTGGGCCTCACATGGTGATGCTCAGTGCTTACTCCTGGCTTTGCATTCAGGAATCACTCTTGAGTGTTGCTTGGGAGTCATATGGCATGCCAGGAATTAAACTTGGGTTGGCCATGTGCAAGACAGCATCCTACCCACTGTACTATCACTCTGCCCCCTCTCCCTTGTGTGAATTTTAAGAATTTGGAGTCTGATGACTATGTCTCAATGCTCCATCTTGGCATGATGTGACCTTGACCTAATGATGTATTTTTATGTATCTTGATTGACTTATATGAGAAAATATAGGAATGGTAATAATTCTTTAGAGCATTGTGATAATGGTTTAGTGCAAAATGTGTATAATGGAAGATCCTCAAAAACTGATCACCATGTTCATTATTTTCTTTTTTAAAAAAAGGTTTATTATATCACCGCAAGATATAAACTTACATAGTTGTTTATGATTGGGTTTCAGTCATACAGTGTTTCAGCACCCATCCCTCCACCAGTGCACATTACCCACCATCAGTGTCCCCAGATTCCTTCCCCATCCCCTAGCCTGCATCTCCTATAACAGGCACGCTTCTTCTTATTTCTTCTTCTTCTTCTTCTTCTTCTTCTTCTTCTTCTTCTTCTTCTTCTTCTTCTTCTTCTTCTTCTTCTTCTTCTTCTTCTTCTTCTTCTTCTTCTTCTTCTTCTTCTTCTTCTTCTTCTTCTTCTTCTTCTTCTTCTTCTTCTTCTTCTTCTTCTTCTTCTTCTTCTTCTTCTTCCTCTTCCTCCTCCTCCTCCCTCCTCCTCCTCCTCCTCCCTCCTCCTCTTCTTCCTCTTCCTCTTCCTCCTCTTCTTCTTCTTCTTCCTCTTCTTCCTCTTCTTCCTCTTCTTCCTCCTCCTCCTTCTCATCTTCCTCTTTCTCCTCCTCCTTCTTCCTCCTCTCTCCTCCTCTTCCTCTTCTTCCTCTTCCTCTTCCCCCTTCCTCTTTCTCTTCCTTTTCCCCCTTCCTCGTCCTCTTACTCTTCCCCTCCCCCTCCCCTCTTCCCCTCCCCTTTCCCTTTCCCCCTTCTCTCCTCTTCCTTTTCCTCTTTCTCCTCCTCCTCCTCCTCCCCTCCTCCTTCTCTTTCTCCTCCTCTTCTCCTCCTCCTCATCTCCTCTCTTCCACATTGTGGCTTATAATAAATATATATTGGGATTGTCATGTATATCCCTTTGCCTATCTTCAATGCTTAGTTCCAGTTTGGAGTTACTATTTCCAACAATTATTAGCATACTATTTCTTTCTCTGTCTTACCTAGTCTCTGACCCCCAGTCAGATCATTATTTTCTGAGAGCTGCTGAGGATCAGTATTGCTCTAGATTGAAGGCTATCTTTTAGATATACATTACCATAACAGAGATAGAAGGACACAGAACAAACACATTTTCTGGAAAGCTGCCTAGGAAACTGATTTGGTAATGATCATGGATCACATATTTGTTAATTTGGAGAATATAGGAGTCAGAAATGCAATTGTGTGTGCTTCTGTGCCACTATCACATTTGCAAAGCCAACTAGTTCAGTCTCTGCTGTTTGACCTTGGAGAGAGTCCAGGATGATATTGTGATTATTTTTTTTACTTACCAGCTTGTTCACTCCCATCTCACCTTTTCTTAAACCATCCATGAGGTTTTCCCACCCTCTGTCTGGGGTACTATTTCTTACAGAGAAGTTTACAGATAACAGAGTGCATGGTCTTATAGGAGGCTAGCTAACACCTGACCGTAACAGTTTTTAGGAACATAAAAATGAAAACATTGTGTTTTTGGCAAATGCAGAGTTTTATTTTTTTGTTTATTTTATAGTACTATTAGTAATGGCTTCCCAGGCATGTAACACCATATTTAACACCAGTGCATCAATTTCCTCCCACAGGGATCCTAATACTTCTTTCTTTTCAGCTTTCCCCCGACCTCCCTACTCATTTTTGTATATCAGTTATTCCACTGTTGCCATTCTTCCTTTGTTGCTACCTTGCTGTGTATCACCCCATATTTGAGAATGATTATTCAGTGAATATTGGTGTTTGATATTCAAGAGGAAAACAAGGATGTAAATTGATACTTTAGTCCATAGGAGAAACTTCATGTGTAGGGAACACGCAGAGTTGCTATTTTGAAGCCTGTCTTTGGTGGTTTGGCTCAACTTGCTTTTCATTTCTGAAACAGATATACCTCCCAGAAATGGTATAGAAGACAAATATTTTCTTTAAAATAATAAGATAAAACTAATTCAGATGAGAGATTTATGTTGGCTGAAAGGATTTCTTAGAACAAGGTAAACACAGCATATGAATGAAATCACTTTACTGTGTCTTTCCTATCATTCCTACCATTCTCACAGAACATGAGTGCACAAATGTATGCACATACACACATACATGCACACACCACACCCCACATATTTATACATATTTCTTTCACAGTCATGGAATTTGTGATGATTTCCCATGCATATAATGTGTTTGAAGGACTCGAGGTCCAAAATAATGCTAATAAAGTTATTTCTAATAGGTATTATAGTAGTTTTCCTCTGTCATATAAAAAGTTGTTACAGAAAAACATACTTAGCTTTAATATGACATATTTCAAAAGTCAGCCTTCTCTAGAAATAGCCAACACACAATTTAATCATAAAAATTAGCACTGACTTATGGTCTTGTCACATCAGAAATATATTGTATTCCTATTTGGCTTTGACATTGGTGCTTTTAGTCAACATTCTCTTAGCAGAGCAGAACTGAGAAAAGAAATGATTCTCGTGGGAATTGTCCATTTTTGCCTGGGAAAAATTTCCTCTTCCTCCCCCTGCCTTCTCTCATACCACTCCTCTTCTTTCTGTATCCCACCTTCTCCAGTTTTATCTTAACTGTTGTTCCTTCCCTGTCTTTCCTAGAGTCTATGCTCTTGAGCTTCAGAAGTATCCAACTTCACATTACAACTGTGTGGTACCAAACTAGTAAATGCAGCATCACCCAGCATGTTCAGATCAATGATGCCCGCATCCTCTTACCTGGAAATTGTGACCATTTTAAATAAAAGGGAATGGATAAATAAGGTAATCATTAAGGTTTTAGAGCAGTTAACCTTAAGATAGGCTATACCCTGGATTATCCCAGTGGGTTTGATGTAATTATTAAAGATTTGTAAATGTTGAGAAGGCAGGTAGAATCAGTGTGTGAAAGATCTGACTAGGGTCTGGAGCAATAGTACAGTGGGTAAAGCACTTCTCTTGTGCATGGTCTACCAGAGTTTGATCCCCTGCATCCCATAGGGTCACCTGCACACTACCAGGAGTGATTATTGAGTACAGAGCCAGAAGTAACCTTTAAGCATTGCTGGCTGTGGCCCAAAATACCAAAAGGGGGGAGAAAGAAAGTGATATTCTGACAGAGTATCGCTACCTTTGAAGATATAGAAAATTTCCATGAGCCACGAAGTGCGGGTAGCTTCTACAGGCTGTAAGGAAGATCAATCTCCTGAGATCTTCTAGGAAACACAGCTGCAGGCAGCTCAGCCTGAGCAGAGTGGGATCCACAGGATCCACTGTGGACTTAATGGTTTTGAATTATAGAGCTATAAGGTGAGAAATTGGTGTGACACCACTGTACTTATGGTAACTTTGCATAGCAGTAGTAGGTACACCTAGGAGCTTATTAGAAATGAAGATTTTATGTCTCACTCCCCAACTCTAGACCTTCTGTACCAGAAACTATGGGCCCCAAGAATCTAGTCCCATCTTGTTGCTCCGAGGTCATGCCTGGTGGTGGTGCTGAAGATTGAGCATTTGGTTTCCTCAGAGCATGTATTCTAGCCCTCTAATCTATCTCTCTTGGCTTTTTTTTTAAGTATTTATATACCACCGGGAATACAAATAAAAGAATACAATTAAAAAGTTCTTGTTTGGGTTTTGGTCATACAGTGTTTCAGCCCCGTCCCCACCAGTGCCCATCTCCCACCAACAACATCCCCGGTTCCCTCCCCTTCCCAGCCCTGCTCATGGCAGGTTCTTTATTTCTTTGCTTTCTCTCTCTTTTTTTTCTTCCCTTCTAGACTATGGATTACAGAACATACATTAAAAGGTTGTCATGTGAATCCTTTTGCCTCTATTTCATGCTCAGTTCTAGGTTGGCATTAGTACCCTCGACTATTTTGCCTGTTCATTTTCTGTCTTTCCTAAACTCTGACTCCAATTGTTTTCCACCTACAAGACCTCAATTTCATCCTTGGATATTGGTATCAATATGTACAATATTTTATGCCAAATAAATGCAGTTTCTGTATCTTTCTCCTCTGCATTGCAACAAATCTCCATGTCCATCCATTATAGGCAAATTTTATATTTACCTCTAGTCATTTGGATGTACCAAAGCTTCTACAGTCTTGGCACTCTTGCTTCATGCTGTGACTACGTGGTGTTTTGTTAGGTGTCAGAGGCTGTTGGGTCAACTTGGAGTATTTTCAGAAAGGCTGTAGGGTTCCAAATTGGTCCCTTTCCCACACCAAGATTTCTTGCTATTTGCAGTCCTGGGTGTGGGTATGTCTTGTTTTTTGTTTGTTCTGATATTAGTGTGTGAGCATTTTTTCATTTTTTGGCCATTCGATTTCTTCTGCTGAGTTTCTGTTATTTCTTCTCCCATTTTTTGATGGGGTTGTTTGTTTTTGTAAAGTTCACCAGTGCGATATATCCTGATATTACCCCTATCAGTGGGTATTGGGTGATATTCTTTCCCATTCTGTGGACTGCTTTTGTATCTTAGTACTGTTTCTTTTGAGGTGCAGAAGCTTTTTAGTTTCTGTAGTCCCATAGTTTATCTTTTCTTCTAGTTGCTTTGTTAGTGATGTTTCCCTTTGAAGATGCCTTTAGCTTCAATGTCGTGGAGGGTTTTTCCTATATTTTCTTAATGTACTTTATGGTTCAAGTCTGATATTGAGATCTTTAATCCATTTTGTCTGTTTTTGTGCATGGTGTTAGACACAGTCCAAATTCATTTTTTACATGTGCTGCAGTTTTCCCAACACCACTTTTGGAGGCTTCTTACCCATTTAGACCATCACCTTACAAAGATTAAATGATCATGTGTTTGAGGTTGGGTGTCAGGATACTCAATTATCCAAGGTCAGGTGTTTTTATTCCAATACATTGTTTTAATTACTACTGCCTTGTAGTACAGTTTGAAGTTGGGAAAGGTGATGCCCCCATCTTTTTTTCCCGAGGATTGCTTTAGTATCTTGGGGGTTTTTGTTCCATACAAATTTCAGGAGCGTTTGGTCAATTTCTTTGAAGAATGTCCGGTATCCTCATTGTCTCTTGGCTTTTTGGGGTCAAGTGCAGACCCAAAAGTGTTGGAGCCATTGGCAGGTGGTTAGTTAATTCAGTCCTGTATGGCCAGCGCTGGCATCACTCCTGGTAGTGCTTCTGTGAAGTGCTCACAGCTCTTACTCAGCATAGTCATTGATGATCTTCTGCCCAAATTCAGACTGTGGGAAGCAGCACACATAGTGTGGGTCAGTGTTTTCCTATGACCAAGTGGCCAGCCAGCTGTTTCCTGTCATTCCTTCCAATGCTGTTCCACTCATCTATAACTCTCATTCTTCAATTACAAATTTTTTTTAATTGAATGGCAGTGAGATACAAGTTGTCAGGGAGCCGCTGGGGTCCCCAAAAGTATCAGGACAGAAGTTCTCTTCTACTTTCAAGGCTGCCAGGGAACAGATGAAAACTCACAAGTCTGGCACATTTCCAAAAGGTTTTTAATAGTAGAACAAGCTCTAGCACCACAATCCAATATAATGGAGTACCTCTAGCTTTGGTCTGAACCTAGACCATACACAAGAGCCCAAGTCTCCCACCAAAGAGAATCGCATCTGAGAGAGTCCCACCAAAGTGGATGCAGTACCTCAAGTCAGTCCAATTATATACGCAAAAGTATTCCTAACTTCAGGGAGAACTCTGTCAACAAAGATCAACTAAACAAATTCTAGAGAATAGAAAGGTATAATAGGGTGGTGCCACACCCTGTTACAGGTATAAACAAATGATTATGCCAAGGACTAGTCCCTTCCTCTGAGATTATCTCTTATGTCAAAACACTGGAAAGAGAGAGGGGGCTAGTATAAAGTAATAAATCTTAATTTCATGGGCTTCATGTAATCTGGATGGTACCCACAAGGTCCTTCTTATTTATTATCTGCACCAGGGTGATTCTGAGTATCTTGTTTTCTGTATATTGAAAGGGTCACACTTGGCTACTTGAGGGCAAACTAGGATGATACTTCCTATAATCTTAAATGGTAGTCTCAACGTAGCCAGGGTGGTAGTTTCCTGGTAAATTCTAAGTGTACCACCCTGGGATCAGTGTGTATAAAGAGGAGCTGTGCCCAATCTAGATAACATAGAAGTCATAGTATCACTTGTATCGTTTGTCTTCCTGTTGATCATCAATTTTCTCGGCGGGCACCAGTAATGTCTCCATTTGTCCCTGTCACGTTTTAGTGTAGCCCAAGGGAATCTGCTCACTACAGAACACGAAGAGCCTCAAACCATTTGGTCAGGTCATGGGAATGAGGCCCATCATCGTTACTGTATTTGGCATAATGAATATGACACAGGTAGCTCTACTGTGCAAGTTTGATGCTCTTGGTACTAGGTAGGCTCTCAGTCAATTCATTTGCTGATGAACTGAGTGGCCACTTTGTGTAACTGCCATACCTTCCATCTGCGTTTATACAGAAGAGAGATCTCATTAGTATGAACCATGGCTTAGGGACATGTAAATAGCTTGAAGTGTAATTAAATTAAACTGCAAAAATCCTGAAATAAATAGGCCTATCATCCAATGTGGGGATATTCTGGTGCACCCTGCACAAAATTTGGGAGCAGGTTCAGGGATCCCCTTTTGCCCCAGGGGATCAGTGGCAGGCTGATGGAGAAAGATGGGAGAATCCAGCAAAGATTCAAAATGCCTTACTTACACAGGTTCTGGTATACAAATCAGCAATAGGAAAATTCTGAACTTAGGGTTCCCGCTGGGCCCTGGCTACATGTAGGCTAAGATGGCTGCCACCATGTGTTAAGGCCCTGCAGAGAGGAGACAGCAAAGAGGTAAGAAAGAGAGCACCAAAAATGACCCAGAAAGAAAGCAGGCTACAGTTTTTATATCCCTGCAACACAGAGCTCCCACTCCACTGGAGAGCAGTCAGGGTCAAATCCCTGAGGTAATTTCTCCCAGGACCTCACCTAGGCCCTTAGAGATGTTAATGTTGCAGAGCCAAGATCTGCCTTGGAAGTGCCCCTGCAGGGCAGAGTGGAGGAGGGCCTTCTGAGATGAACTGTATCTCAGAATACAAAGACATGCATCTGTACCAAAGGATATTCTATATCCAGTTATATATTTCTCCAAGCCTTCACAAGAGCTTCATCTTTACTTTATGGTTGTTCTGTATATTAGCATTTGACTTATCAGAGAACCATGCTTGCTTGCTTGGAGGCATACAGCATTTCTCTCTGGTCTAATTACTTAGAGATCCAATGTGACCAGGTAAATATACCAGGCAAATATACTGGTAAGATCTAGCTAGTCCCAAGATGATTGTGGCAGCATGAGAGAATATTTATACCAGCTAGTATAGAATACATGGTCAGATGAATTGCCACATTCAAACTGTCCTCCTCCTATCTACAAAGTGACCTGAGGAGGCAACTCCAGGCCAGATGCAGAGGCTCTGGGCAGCAGTGTACTGCAACAATCCAACACACAGTTACAAGTTTGTTCATGACTGGGTTTCAGTCATTTTGACTTACCTCTCCCACATTTTCTTGTTCTTTTTTCACTTAACATTTTTTCTAGTGATGATGGTGGTAGATGCAGAGATTGGGCCACCTGACAATGTACAGTGCCTATTCATGGCTTTGTGCTCATGAGTGACCCCAGTGGTGTTCAGGGAACCGTGTATAGTACCAGGGATTCAAGCCAGAAATCTCAGCTACATGCAAGGCAAGTGTCTTACCTCCTATATGATCTCTCTGGCCTGCTTGTCTCTGCCCCCATAAAAGGCCTTATCTTTAATCCAGTAATAATATATCAGACATGGATTCACACCTGCCTCCAATAGCTCCTTTTCTCTCTCTTATTCAGAGGAGTCTCTTCCCCCTCTAGACCTCCACCTGTAACATCCTTGTTTACTAACATCCAATTTGACTACTTACATCACAGTATGTAACATTTGACTTCTCCATCTCTGTTGCTTCTCATTCCTCAGTGCTATGAATCTATCCCTTTCTCATTTTAAGTATCCTTGTCCCCATGTCCAGCTTTTGTTCTGTTGCTCTTTTCCCTTTCTTGTCAATATTATTAAAAGTTCAGTCTTCACTAATCTGTCCACTAATTTTTCAGTCATCTTCAGCCTAGTTTCTACCCCTTGTCTCACTATAATTGCTCTAGGAAGCAATAGATATCACATTTCTAATTGCTAAATCAAATGCATCCTTATTAGCCTTATTTTACTTTAACCTTTTTACATTGTGGACTTTATTCTTGTCATTCCCCCTTGGCTTCCTGTATTGTATTAGAATTTAGTGGTTTTCCCCTGTAGAATGCATCCTTATGCAAATGTTGGTGTTCCCGGGCACCCTGTGCATGCTCTTAAAGAAAGAACTTTAGCACTTTTAGCACTTTCTTTGCAACACTTTGTTCATTCCATGGCTTTTGACTGGCTGACTTCCAGATCTGTACTTCTGTTCTAAACATCTCTGATCTTCACACCTATATATTTAAAGATCTGCTAGACATTTTCAGTAGGATATCTTCAGGCCTTTTCATTAGAAAGGTTCAAAGATAAGCCTTCTCTTTTACAACTTCTAAATCCCTTTATCTGTAGAATGAAAAACAGGCTCATATTAGTAGTTTTCAAGGTACCATTTTGGCCCATTAGTGAATGTAAAAAATAATTTATAAGGCTTTGCTCAACTTTAAAACAAATCAGTCAGCAAACACACAGAAGGCAGGCACATGTGCATGTGTTCCTGTGTGCGTGCTCATCACCCACACATACACAAAGAGTTGTGTTTACATTAAAGTGTACACTCCATGATAGTAGGCAAAGGTTTTTATTACTTAACTGTTCACTGTTTTCACTGTTTTATCTTAAGCATCTAGAACATTTCTAGCCACATAATATATATACATACATATATATATGTGTGTGTGTATATATATATATATATATATATATATATATACACATGTTATTGAAAGAATGACTGTACTTAGCTATGAGGTTAAAAAAATACATCCAACTATGAATTAAGTTGAAAAGTTTTAAGAGAGGGATTGGAGAGAGTGAGCAGGTAAGGGTCTTGTTTGCTGTGTATGTGACTGACAGAGGTTCAGCCCCTGGCATCACATATGGTTCCCCAACCCCACCAGGAGTGATCCACAAGCACACCGCCAGGATTAAGTCCTGAGTATTGCCAGGTATACTCAAGCACCCACTCCTTAAAAAATGTTCAAATAAAATTGACCAGAAGGATCTTTGAATTTCGTTTCAAGAAAACTTATAAACATATAAATGAAACAAATACTTCTTTCAGTGACAAAATTGAATTGCCATGGTCTGTTGTAGAAATCAATGTTTTTTGCTTTGTAGTCTGAGCAGGAGGAGAAGGGACTGGTGTTTAGTGAATGTGATCAAGAAGATGATGTGGGCTACAATCTAATGGTTTTCAAGTGCTGGTTCCTTAGAGACCTGTACAGGTTCACAGTTATGAAAAGGTTGCAAACCACTGGCTAAAGTTCTGTGATCCAGTCACTCAAGATGGTTCACTGCTGCTATCATTAAACAGCTTTTCAGATAGTGAATGAGGATAGAGAGATTGAGGGATGGAGAGAGGGAATGAGAGAGAGGGAGATAGGTAGGAGAGAAGTGCCCAAGAGATGAAAGGGACATTCATTTGTCTCTGGAACAAGTTGCAAGCAGATGTCTTTATTGTAAAGGTAGCTGAAGTAAAGTGGATGACAAACTTCAGTTGAATTACTGCCAGAGAGAATTTCAAAGAATGAATATCACATCCAGTTACTCATCTTTTATTTATCAGATATTTAGCATAGTGGATGGAAGCACTGGGTACCTCAGAATACAAGCTGAATCATCCAGACATGATCTGTGCTCATGGGAATCTCACTCTAATGGAGGAGACAGCCCACTTATCATCTGATAAGTACACAGGATTGTTTCAGGTTCAGGGAAGCTCCAGTTCACAGTGTGGTTTTGCTTTTGCACTATAATAGGGAGGTATATAATAGAAAACAACTGAGCTCTGTCCTAGATCACCTCTCGGGCTGAGTTTTGTGGTACAGAGGAGTGCATTAGCCTGCTACTTGATGGACAATTTTAAAGCCTTTTAAGAAAATCAAAGTATTGAGCATCTTCGATCTGCACTAATGGACATTTTGGTTTTGAACTGAGTTAGGCTGATAAAGAGAAGTCACTGTGATCTGAGGTAGGGGATGGAGCAATGCAGAGTGTTAGAGCAACAAGCAGAGGAGGGTCAGAAACATCTATTAAGAGTTTGCAGGCTAAGAATTTTCTGTTGAAGAGGGGAGTTGGTTTATATCACTGTCAGATACTGTCCTTTCTCAAGTGCCTAGGCGCTGTTTCCAATGTGAGTTAGAGGATAAGTTGTAATCATTTATCCTAGGATGTCTGACTTTGGGGGCATTCAACTCCATGTCCAATAAATAGGAAACAAATTCTGCAGGGCATTATTTTGGTTGAGTATATATTAATGAACAATATACTAAAAAAATAATGAACTACCGAGTTGCTACTTTTTCCTCTTACTTCTCCTTCACAGATGGTATCTGAAAATCTACCATGCAGTCAATCTGTGATGAATTTCCTTTTTCTGTTCCAGAAACACAACTCTGTGGTTGTGCTATTTATTTGTTCACTGTTTCCTTGATACTTCTTAACTTAATATATTCTGGGGGGGGTTCCCTGCAGGAGATCCAGGGTGTTGTGACTGATCCGTGTTCCCCCACAGATATCGGCTCTAGTAGCTTCCCTGGCCATATTTGGGGCTGATGACTGTCCCCTCTGGTCAATGGACAAGAAGTGTGACCACCAACTTTAGAGAATTTAAGGCTTTAATTTTTTCTCCACACACACTTCACTCCACCTAACTCCACATATACCACCACACACAGCATCAAATCTCTCATAGATATATATTTTACAAAAGTCTGGGGACAGGGGAGTTACACAAGGTGGGGGGGGGGGGGAGGGGGGGGGGGGGGTGGGGGTGGGATTGTGGTGGGGGGGGGTCTTGGGGGGGGGGATTTTTTCCAAAAGAATGTTCTTTGTCTAAAACAATGAGGTGAGAAAAGTATCCCCCTTACAGGGGAAAAACCACCAGGGGCCAAACGCTAGCTCGTGGAGCTATAGGGTAAGACCTGTTTTCTCTCATCCTTGGCTGGTAAACAATCATTTCAATAATATTTCTAGTCTTTTTATATAAACATAGTAGGAGGTATGACATTTATCTACACCTGGGATTACATTTATAGGTGACTTTTCCTGGGGTGATTGTACCATATAGTTAAGAATGCATTTCTCTGGCCACACTGATCATTCCCAATTCCCTCAGCGTCCTATTGATCTACTGTTTATCTTTGAACAGAGCTTGCTTCATGGCCTTGCTCTCAGCATTGTACCATGTGCAGGGTACTTGTCCCATGTCGAGGCCATGATTCAAGCTCTTGCCCTGGGTCCATCCAGTCCCACAGTGGGACCCTCATTTTTGGGTGTAAGGAGTTAGAATCAACCTAAGGAACAACTGAAGATTTTAAGTAGGAAATATGATGGATGCCCAGGAGTAACTAATTTAGAGTTAATTAACTCATAAATGCATTGCGTTAACTGTCTTCCTATGTTTATGCAAGAAATTCTTTGTAGTAGCATAAACACATATATGTAAAGGGCGTACTGGAAAGAGAGGAGCAGCCCTTCATTTGCAACAAAACCCCAGGGCTAGCAAGTGGGGCTGAAAATAAAGAGTAATCCAACACAGGGGCCCTTCCTTGTGCTCTCAGCTAACCAGGATGGGGAGTCAGTGTGAGTGCCTGAGAGTAGGGTGCTGCTGAGCTGTGCAGAGCTGGGCTGACAGGACCATGAGCAGCTGCTTCTCAGGAGACTTCATGGTTTTATCCAATGTTATCCAGGGAATGGCATGGAGCCAGGGATCAAACTCTTCTTTCTAATCATAAGAAGAAAGACCTGATTAATGGCACTGATGCCTTGCTTTTTGGTTCCACTTGGGTTAACCACAGAGGATCCAGGCAGGGGAGCTATATGAGTGAAAGACTGAGACTTGTCATTTTCCAGCCTTTCTCTCTGGTGTCCTTGCACTGACTTTGTTCTGACACTTGTAATAAGTTCTGTTGCTCATGTGCATGACGGTTCGGAATGTCTTAGAACACCATGACTTCTTTCTTTTTTCTTACATTTGATCACAGTGTGGGGGATTGGGGGAGAAGGGGTTTATGGGTGTTTGTATGATTTTGTGTTTATGGGTGTGTGTATGTATGTGTATGGGTGTTTGTATAGGTATTGTATGGGAGTGTGTGTGTTGGTGTGTATGTATGGTGTTTGTATATGTTTGTATGGGTGTTTGTATAAGAGTGTGTGTATCTGGAGTTTATAGGTGTGCATATATGGATTGTGTGTATGTTTATGGGATGTGTGTGTATACAGCAGTGACATGACTGCTGCTCCTCACCTGTTTCCTGCACTAGTTCCGGTAGTGTCTTGTAGACATTCCTATGAGAGAAAATCTTAGTGGGATATTCCTAAATTATTGTGGCTTCCTTCCTTCCTTCCTTCCTTCCTTCCTTCCTTCCTTCCTTCCTTCCTTCCTTCCTTCCTTCCTTCCTTCCTTCCTTCCTTCCTTCCTTCCTTCCTTCCTTCCTTCCTTCCTTCCTTCCTTCCTTCCTTCCTTCCTTCCTTCCTTCCTTCCTTCCTTCCTTCCTTCCTTCCTTCCTTCCTCTTTTGTTTCTATGCCACACTTGGTTATGCTCAGGGCTTACTCCTGGCTCTGACCTCCTCGAGGACTGTTCCCCAAGTGACCATATGGGTTTCTGGGAACTGAACCTGGGTCAACCAAGTAGAAAACAAGTGCCCTCTGTGCTCACTGTACTATATCACTCTGGTTCCCAATTTTCCTGACTTGAAGACTTCTGCAGTTTACCTGGTCATCTCATCCTAGGATGAGATGACTTAAATTTGTTTTAAAGCTAACTTAGAAAAATTTGGTTCCCAAGTGAAGTGAGCCATTCAAAAATTCCATCCAATTTCATTTCATTCATTGAATACGTAGAAAGATTGAACAGTGTGGCATCAATAGTATCTGGTGTAAGTCATGGATTGTATTCTCATCAGTTGCATCCATGCAGTAACATTGACATATTGTTACACTACAATGAGATATACAATTGCAAAGCTGTTCATGATTGGGTTTCAGTCATAACACTGTCTTTTAATGTAGAAGAGGTCTAGAACCTTCGTCAAACTCAACTTGACAAATAAAAATTTGCAGGGTTTAGGCAGAAGCAACAATGCAGATGGTAGGGTATTTGTCTTGCACTCAACCCAGGTAGGGTATTTGATTTGCACACAGCCAACCTAGGTTTGATCTCCAGCATCCCATATGACTCTCTGAGCACCGCTAGGAGTACCAATGCCAGAATTCATACATGCCATACATTATGCGCCCACTTGAAAATTCATTAAGAAGATCTTCATATATATATTTTCATATATATATATATATGCTTTTTGGTCACACCCGGCAATGCTCAGGGGTTTCTCCTGGCTCTGCACTCAGGAATTACTCCTGGCGGTGCTCGGGGACCATATGGGATGCTGGGGATCTAACTCAGGCCAGCACAGGCCAGCCGTGCAAGGCAAACACACTACCCGGCTGGGCTATTGCTCCGGCCCCACATTAAGAAGATATTTCTTACTAGAAATTCCGTGTGAGTACCTTTAGTGAGAAGGCTTCATGAAATTCTTACAAGAATAAAGGGAGCTTTGAATTCAGTCAACAATCACGATCACGATCTTCCCGTTAATCATCTATTTGCTAGAGCGGGCACCAGTAAAAATCTCCATATGTCCTGTCTCATGCCAGTAGAGCAGAGGGCATCGGCTTGCTACAGGAACATAAAGAGCCCAAACCATTATATTAGGTCATGGGAATATGACCTAATATAATTGTTACTGGCATTTGGCATGTCAAATACAACACGAGCAGCTTGCTAGGCTTGCCGTATGGGAGGCATATTCTTTAAACACCTCCAAATAAAGCATTTATTGATGAACCGTGCGGCGCTAGCAGCCACGCGAGCCGAGCTGTGATGGGCTGGTTGGCTGGGTGGAGTTCTGAAGAGAGGGAAAGTGTCTAAGAGAGACTCAGACATGGGGGCAGAGCGGTTCCTTGCTCTCCCTGTGCCCAGCTGTTCATGAGGGCAGTCAGGGAGGCATGGTGGGTTCTAGCCTTGGCCCACCACCCCGGCAGAACCTCACAACAAGCCAGATGACCCCCACCCACTCCACGGGCACCGCCATTTTCCACATCCGACTTCCCTCTCTTCAGAACTCCACCCAGCCGACCAGCCCATCACAGCCCGGATCATCGGACACCCACCCTGCCGCAGTTTCTTCCTCAATCCGGCCCAGGCATGCTGTCCAGAGACTCTTAGACATGGGGCAGAGCGGTTCCTTGCTCTCCCTGTGCCCAGCTTTCATGAGGCAGTCGCGGAGGCATGGTGGGTTCTAGCCTTGGCCCCCCACCCCCGGCAGAACCTCACAACAAGCCAGACGACCCCCCCACCCACTCCACGGGCGCAGCCATTTTCCACATCCGGACTTCCCTCTCTTCAGAATTCAGTCAAACCTGCTGTAATACTCGGTAAATTTCAAGAGAGGAACCAGTGCTTTCAACAAGAGGGTGGTACCTCATGTCTTTAAAATAAAGTGTTTCTTGGAGACAAATATGCTGCTCACACCGAGTAAATGAGAATCCTGCTTGTCAGTTTTTGTCATTCTTAGGATCGAACATTGCACATCCTTCCATATTGTGTCCCAGTCACATCCTAGGATGGATTGGTTTGCATCAGCTTGCTGGTGGGAGAATCAGACCTCCACAGCTTCTGGGTTTTTTGGAAAAATGCTCAGCTTCCATCACTGTCGATTAATCAACTACATTAAACCTTTTCTCCTGCCACCATTGTTGTGGTTTGCTCCAGTTGTGTCACTGAATTTTAGGTTCTTTTTTCTTATTCTGACTTCTAAAATTATTTTATATTAATTTTTAGTTTTTTAAAAAGACTATGAAAACTTTCTTGGCTATGTGTGTGCATGAGAGAGAGAGAAAGAGCTCAAAAAGTTGAGTTTGTTGGGAAGAGAGAGAGACAGGCCAGTATTTTGTGGTCTGCTGCTTCTGATTAAAGAGCAGAATAAGCGCTAGCTAATGTTCCCTGACATACTGTGGATGTCTCAGGTGGACTTTCTAAGACGAATTTATTAAGTTATAATTTATAAACCATTAAAGTTACTCATTTTAATGTTAATAGTCAATGAATTATAGAAATTTTTATAGTTGTGCTACTAGAACCATAATCTTGTTTTAGAGCTTTTCTGTCACTAAGAAAAGAAGTCTTTTGCCCATTTGTATTCATTCCCTTGTCAAACACAGCTTGAGGCAACAGCAGTTATATTCTATGTCTCTGTAGATTTACCTTGTGTGTGTGTATGAGTGCATGTTTTTTCATTTGAGCACAAGCATGTAACAAAGTTTCAGAAGATGAAGTCCTTCTGGTTGGTCTTGTTTGGACCCATTTATGTAATTTCTAGGAAGTGTTTAAATCTTATGGCAGCTGGTATTGAATAATATAATGGATACTGTCTAGAGAGAGAGGGGGGGGGGGGGGGAGAGAGAGAGAGAGAGAGAGAGAATACTTGGGTAGTTATTTCTTCTGTTAACATTTTTTGAGAGTCAAGGAATTTTCTGTTAATCAGTAGAAATTAGTGAACTTCTGTCTGCAAAACTCCAGTTATAAGGCTTATATTATATTTCTGGTAATATAAGTAAATTACAGGGGGAAAGTAAGGAAGCTAAAGAATGGTAAGAAACACCATACAAGAAACACAGACTATCAATGCAATAGTTCAGGGGTTAGAGTGCTTAGTTTGCATTCTGCCTATTCTGGTTTGAATACATGAATAGTTACCTGAATACTGCCAAAGGGCATTCCTGAGTACAGAGCCAGGAATAGCCCCTGAGCCACATCCAGGTACGGTCAACTCTCTGACCCCACAAAGCACCCATTTGGTGAGGGAAAATCACACACATTTGTCAGTTAGATTCTCTGTTGGGTGTATACGCAATGGGCTGAAAAGATGTATAGTTTGTTTATTAATTTCCCTTTTTCTAAAATTTCTCCTGAATTTGATTGGAATCTGAGTAAAAGTATATATTATACATATTTAAGACATAGCAATGCAACATTTTGATAGATATTGTAAAATAATTTCTAGAATAAAGCTGACATACTCATTACTACATATAGTTTATATATAGATATAGCTATTTCATGTACCATGTAAATATATATCACGATCTCACGATCACGATCTTCCCGTTGATCATCTATTTGCTAGAGCGGGTACCAGTAATATCTCCATATGTCCTGTCTCATGCCAGTAGAGCCAGGGGCATCGGCTTGCTACAGGAACATAAAGAGCCTCTCAAAACCATTATATTAGGTCATGGGAATGACCTAATATAATTGTTACTGGAATTTGGCATATCAAATACAACACGAGAAGCTTGCCAGGCTTGCTGGGCGGGAGGCAAACTCTTTTAAACACCTCCAAATAAAGCATTTATTGATGAAACACCGCAGCCGCCAAGCGGCCGCCACGAGCCTGGCCGGTGATGGGCTGGTCTGCTGGGTGGAGTTCTGACGAGAGGGAAGTCCAAATGTGGAAGATATATATATATATATATGTACCATAATCTTCACATTTACCTCAGCCCTAGTGTTGGCAGTACCACTCAAATGTTTCTATGAGTTCACATGCAGCTCTATTGCCCATGTGCTCTGTCTAGCCAGCTGACATACAGGTGGAGAAGTTCCATGTTAGCTTTAAGTGCCTCATGTATCCCTGTGTTTCTGTCTATCAGTGTCTGCCACACTTTGTTCATGGATGCTTCTCCATGGGAAGAAATTTCCTTTCACTCTGACTTTGTGACTGCTGAATTACTGCTTTAAACCATTTGACTGGTGCCTTCAACTCTGTCCCACAGTGTTGGTTGCAAAGAATAAGACAAACACAGTGACTGTTCAAGCAACAGGGGGCACCCAGACAGCTCCAAACAAGGCTGCTTGGCTTTCATTTAGTCCAGTGTATGCTTCCCCTTAGCTTATTGCATGTGGATCATTGTTTACTAGTCATCATATAACAAAGGCTGAGGCTGGACAATAAGACTGTGGACAGAGGATGATAAAGAATCAGCTATAATGTATTCCTCTGGAGTGGTGGTAACCTTCTCTCATGGCCTACCAGTAATTTTTCTGTTTGGCCACATACATTAATATACTGAAGCTTGTTTTCTGTAAGGGTTCTCCCTTGCCTTTTACTAGTGGGATGATTTCTAACATGGCAGCAAGAAAAACAGGTAACCAGTTCCATAGATTTCTGCACCATAGGGCATGAGAGAAGCTGTCTTTGAACCTATAAAATTAGTGTACATAATGTACTGTCGGGAGCCCCTGGGGTCCCCGATAGTATCAGGACAGAAGTTCTCTTCTACCTCCGAGGCCGCTGGGGAAACGGATGAAAATTCACAAGTTTGGCACAGTTCCAAAAAAGGCTTTTATGGGGGCCGGAGCGATAGCCTAGCGGGTAGGGCGTTTACCTTGCAAGCGGTTAGCCCATGCTGGCCCAGATTTGATCCCTGGCATCCCATATGGTCCCCCGAGCACCGCCAGGAGTAAATCCTGAGTGCAGAACCAGGAGAAACCCCTGAGCATTGCCGGGTGTGACCCAAAAAGAAAAAAAAAGGGCTTTTAATTGTACAAAAGCTCTACCATCGCAATCCAATATAATGAAAAAACTCTAGTTCTGGTCAGCACTTAGACCATACAAGAGAGCCCAAGTCTCTCACCAAAGAGAGAAAATCTCACCCGAGAGGAGTCCTACCCAAAAGAGGGGGCAAGTGCCTCAAGTCAGTTCCCCTTATATACACCAAAGTAATCCTAACTATTGACAGGCAGGGTCCTGTCAACAGAGAACCCTAAACAGCTTCTAGATAGTAGAAGAGTGTGGAAGGGTGGTACCACACCCTATTAAAGGTATAAACAAAGAATTAAGCCAAGGACTAATCCTTTCTTCCAGAGATTATATCTTAGGTAAAACACTGGGGGGGAGGGAAGAGTGAGAGAGAGAGAGAGAGAGAGAGAGAGAGAGAGAGAGAGAGAGAGGCTGGTATAAAGTAATACATCTTAATTTCATGGGCTTCATGTAATCAAGATGGTACCCACAAGGTCCTTCTTATTTATTATCTGCACCAGGGTGATTCTGAGTATCTCGATCTCTGTATACTGAAAGGGTCACACTCGCCTGCTTGAAGGCAAACTAGTATGATCCTTCCTATAATCTTAAACATTAGTCTCAATGTAGCCAGGGTGGCAGTCTCCTGGTAAATTCTTACTGTCCTACACTGGGTTCGGTGGGTATAAAGAGTATCTGTGCCCAATCTAGATAACATAGAAGTCTTAGTAGATGTGTAAGTCAGAAGTTATTCAGAGTCAAGATCACTTCTGTAACTGCCACACCCTCTATAAGTGTTTACATAGAAGAGAGATCTCATTAGAATGAACCTTGGCTTAAGAACATGTAAGTCAGTTAAGATCTGAGTGGATAAAACAGCAAAGCTCTAAGGCTAGCTAAGCCTGTCACCCAACAATGTACCACGTGGTGACCTTAAAAGATAAAATTATATATATATATATATATATACATATATATATTATATATTTATATATTTATTTATTTATTTATTTATTTATTTATTTATTTATTTGCTTTTTGGGTCACACCCGCGATGCTCAGGGGTTACTCCTGGCTCTGCACTCAGGAATTACTCCTGGCGGTGCTTGGGGGACCATATGGGATGCCAGGGATGGAACCCGGGCCGGCACAGGCTGGCCGCGTGCAAGTCAAACGCCCCTACCCGCTGGGCTATTGCTCCGCCCTATTTTTTTTTTTTTTTGCTTTTTGGGTCACACCCGGCAATACTCAGGGGTTTCTCCTGGCTCTGCACTCAGGAATTACTCCTGGCGGTGCTCGGGGACCATTGGGATGCCGGGGATCGAACCCGGCCGGCATGGGCCGGCTGCGTGCAAGGCAAACGCCCTACCGCTGCGCTATCACTCCGCCCCTATATTTTTATGTACTCATCAAATCAGTTCAAAATGGAGCCTTACCTTGTTGAATAACTTGAGTTGTTGACCTTAGTTACTTAGAGCCCACCAGCCATTGGAAAAGCTCTACCAACTCCAGTGGAAAATGATTTTTTTGTTTGTGCCCCACATCATGATATTCAGTCTGTGTTCAGGGACTGATCATTACTGACAGTGCTTGGTGACCATGTATGGTACCAAGGATTAAACTGCGGTTAACTATGTGTAAAGCAAGTATCTGGGTCATGTTTTGATTTTCAAGTGTTTTCAAGGCCTCTAAAGGATATGTTCAGTTGCTTCTGACTGGTCATGGTGAAAGCTGTATCACTAGCATGGAGAAAGCTGCTTTCCTGTTGTCTTTACATACCCATTTTATCTTAAAGCTGTGTTAGTTAAAGGTGTTTGATAAAAATAGGACTCAGTGTAATGCTGGGAAACTTGTAGATACCCTTAAGGAGACATCATAATTGACTGGAAGGACCATGGGTTTGCAGATAGATTTAATCTGGACTATTGAGGGCAGTTTTCAGTATTTCTACAGGTATCATTATTCCCAAATGTAAAATAAGATTTCTTCATATTATCATTACCAGGACTAGATAGAATATTGCTGGTGAAGCAATGAGCTTGTGGCTTGCATATAGCAGGTCCCTCAAATTAATATTTTTCCTTTCTCTACATTCATTTGCTCTTTGCACGAGTAGGGCTGATGCAGCCAGATGTTCCAGCGAAGTTAGTTTCAAACGAGGATGAATACATTTCGGAGGAATGGCAAACTAGTACTGAAAAGTTAAACCTTTAGCATATTAACTGAAATTATTAAGGGTGGCATCATCTTACCTAGGTCAAAATGACTTTGTTAAAAGTCTGGGAAAGGAACTGACTGGATGCTGTTGGCACAGACTTATAGGTTGGTCTCTGACGGAAGGTGACGTTATAGCCCTAGAGCAAAATGAGACAAGGCTTTTTGCTTTTGCCCAGTTTTAGAGGCACTCAATGTGGAGTTGTGCCATTAAGAAACCTGTTTTCAGAATACCCCAGGGCAGTGTACCAGGTACCATTTGCCTCTGGAACATAGGGACATATAATACTTGTTACTAAGCAACTCACCCTTCTGTACTGGGCTGACTCTCTTTATTCTGCATGTGTTGGAGAGAAGCAAATTGTTTTTCAACAGAGCATTTAAAGTTTCCTGATCCTTTCACTTGTGGAAGGAAAGATGTGTTATTATCTTCCAGGGTGAATGCAAGGACTGCATTAAAATATATGTAAATTGCTGATCATGGTACCTGGCCCATGCTACATGCTTAAAAAATGCTCATCCTTGTTGAAAATTTTGTTAGTTGTATGTGAGAATGTTGTTGAAATTTTTTCATTGGAGTCTTGCAAAAAACGTTTTTTGCTTCTTTTTTGTGTTTTTATTTTTCTTCCCTCTCATTTGTTCTTGTTTTTCTATTATTTCCTCCTTAGGTTGGTAATAGAACCAAAGTCTATATGTGTTCTACCACCAACCTATATCCCTGGCTCCTTGTCCACTGTCTTCTCAGCCAACACAGGACAAAGCTGCTTAAGGCTTTGCTGAGTTGGAGTTCCCTCTCCTCCGCTAGCATCTGGGCAAATGTTGGGTGATAAGGCAAGTTTGTTCTAGAGCTCAGTTTGGAACTTAATAAAGTGCTGGATTGGATGGAGTGACATAGTGAAAAGGAATGTTCTAAGTAAGGGTAGTAAGAGTTGGGTGACAGAGCGAGGAACCCATCAAGTTAAGCAAGGCATTCAATTTCACATGACTGTTTATGATGGATATTGCATAAGGTGTGTGTGTGTGTGTGTGTGTGTGTGTGTATGGGGGACACGCCCAGTTGTCCTCAGGGCTATTCCTGACTCAGTCCTCAGGAAACCATGTGCTCCCAGTGATGGTGGAATGCCAACTTTCAAAGTGCGGATATTGAGCACTTTTGAAACACCTGCTGCCAACTTGACCCTTTGCTCAGCTCCACTCCAATTTGACTCTTCACTGGGAGCCTGCAGAACAAATCAGCTTCTAAGCAGACCTACAACATTTGTTTTCTAGTTGTGATGCTGACCTGCGTGGATTTTTTGGGTGGGAACTAAATAGTGGTTAATAATCGTCACATCCTTGGAGCTGTCTTAGGATAGAACTATCTTAGGATAGTTTCAGGATAACAATTTGTCCTGAATTTATGGGAAATTATGTTGACTTTGGCTGAGTCTCTGTTGCTCATATCACCGTTTCCCAGCATGGGATGAATATTTCATCTCCAGTTGATCTTTGGGCCATTCTCTTTGTCTTCTCTGCGCCTAAAAGGTTGATATTTTCATTCTGGTACTATAGTGTGGTGTAGATTGTGCCTGAGGGTGAGGTTTAGAATTAGTATCCAGACTTAGGGTAGTTTAACTTTACAAAGATCATTATGATGGAAAGAGGTAACCAATGAAGGCTCAGAGTCTGTTTTCACTGAGGAGTCAGGGTGGAAAAAATGAGGTGTTGGATCTGATACCATATCATAACAAAGTCCCAGACACATGCTGGATTGTTGGGGATGCCGCTGGGGTCCCTGACAGTGTCAGGACAGAAGTTCTCTTCTACCTCCCGAGGACGCTGGGGAACGAATGAAAACTCATCTGACGCAGTTCCAAAAAAGACTTTTAATAGTACAAAAGCTCTAACATCACAATCCAATATAATGAAAGAACTCTAGCTCTGGTCAGAGCTTAGACCATACAGGAGAGCCCAAGTCTCCACCAAAGAGAGGGGGATCTCACCCGAGAGGAGTCCTACCCAAAAGAAGGGAAAAAAGGTGAAAGGGCCTCAAGTCAGTCCCCTTATATACACCAAAGTAATCCTATTTGTGACAGGGAGGTTTGTATCTACAAAGAACCCTAAACAGAGTATAGAAGGGTGGTGTCACACCCTGTTACAGGTATAAACAAATGTTATACCTGGACTAATCCCTTCTTCTGAGATTATCTCTTATGTAAAACACTAGAGAGAGAGAGAGAGAGAGCTGGTATAAAGTAATACATCTTAATTTCATGAGTTTCATGTAATCTAAATGGTACCCACAAGGTCCTTCTTATTATTATCTGCACCAGGGTGATTGCTATCACTAGCCTGCATGATAGCAAACTAGTATGATCCTTCCTATAGTCTTCCTATAGTCTCAACGTAGCCAGGGTGGTAGTCTCCTGGTAAATTCTAACTGTCCCACTCTGGGTGCAGTGGGTATAAAGAGGAGCTGTGCCCAATCTAGAAAACATAAAAGTCTTAGTAGATATGTAAGTCAGAAGTTATTCCAGAGTCAAGATCACTTCTGTAACTGCCACACCCTCTAGCAGTGTTTACATAGAAAAGAGATCTCATTAGAATGAACCATGGTTTAAGTAGATTAAGCTGTGAGTGGGTAAAACTGAAAGCTCCCAGACTAGCTAAACCTGTCATCCAACACTGGATGAAGTTGAATGGAGTTTTATTTTTTCACAAATCAACCTATTTTTGATTCAAGTCCCTATCTTGAGTGCATGGAAATTCATCTGCTTTTCCTAAACATTTCTGCCCTCAGGGAGGTATGTTCATCTTGCATATATTCCATGTTAGCCCATCCTTTGTACTTAGTGGATATTCTTGGGCACAGCAATCTTGTAAGGCCAGATAGTCTACTGCTTGTCATTTTATTTACATATCCAAACATTTCCTCCTTAGCATCTTGCTGTAGAATACTGAGCATTCCCGGTATTTAGAGCTTGTTCATTTATTCATACTGGGGAATTTTCCCCCTGAAATATTAAAGGAACATTCATTCTTTGATATTTCTCCGTTGAGAGGGAAAATATTTCTAATTTTCTTGATTATGGACTGACCTTAATGACTTGCTTGTAAACCGTTAAGTGCTGTAGTGAACAGATCACAGTGCATCAAAAGCAACTTATGTATGGTATCTTTGGGATTACAATCTCTGTGGGAATCACAGCTGCCAGTGAAGTCTGACACCACTTAGGCTATTCATGCCATAAGGAAATTAAAGCAGCCACATGGAAAATTGTATGATGTAGCAGTAAGTAGATCTAAGGATATGCAAAGGAAGGTCTGATGTATAACTGCCTGTTAACAGATACATGGGGTCTTCTGGCAGACTGTCTCCCAATAGAGTTAGTTTGTAGAAAACCCTAGTGAGACTGTTAATAAAGCTGCAGTTACACAGACAAGGCTATCCTAGGTCATTTCTCTGCACATTTCCTTGTTGACTCTAATTAACCCTAGATGGAGTCTATGAACAAGACCTTGCCTTCTGGGGCAATTTGGGAAGGCTAAGTTAACAAACTGCTGCATTCTTTGCTTATCTCACCTCACTGAGATAGCACCACCTGCAGGCTTCTGGCTCCTGAGTGTCTCCTCCCTATCACCATAAATCCCATGGCAAAAATGTAAAATGTCCTTGCAGTGTCAATTATGTAAACTTAACCCTAAATTTTACTGCCCTTTTGTTGTGTTGGCATATAAGGAAGTTGGGGTCTTTGTTTAAGAGTCAGTCAGCTCTCATCAGTGAACTCTAGTCAGTCAGCTCTCCTCAGTGAGCTGTGGTCAGTTAGCTCTAGTCAGTCAGCTCTTCTCAGTGAGCTGTGGTCAGTGAGCTCTGGTCAGTTAGCTGCGGTCAGTCAGCTGCGGCCAGTTAGCCACCAAGATGAGAGCTGCTGCCCCTCCGGCTGGTAATTATTAAAAACATTAATGTAAATACGTCTCGTGCCTGGAGTCTCATCTCTGCACCTCCGGCTTCAGCATGAAGAGAAAGAGAAAGAGGAGAGGGAGGAGAAAAATGAAGGGATAGGAAAATGGGGGGACAGGGAGGCCCCATTAATCTCTATATGCTCCAATTTATTTGGTTCAGGCACTGTGTATTTGGATAAGGATTATTCAGACACTTCAGCCCCAGCCTCAGAAACTGTCACAGAAATAGTAGCTCAATCAATATTCTATAAAATAAAACTGCTACCATACTTTGGCACTTTGGATAAAAGGTACTGATCTAATACTGGCTAAAACGTCTAAGTTGAAGTCATTTATTTCAACCATGTTGAAAGTAGAAGGCTAAACTCAAATAATTTTATATTCTGAGTGGGAAAATAACCTAATTTTTTTGTCTAACTGGTGGTGTGAATAATTGCATAGTGAAAAAGATCGTTAAAAATATTGAAATGGAAAAGTAAAACTTAAACATTTATTCATTGTCACCAGATAATTTCAGCAAATTCTCTAAGTTTGAGAGCTGTGATTCTAAGACTACAGTAACCAAAGTGAAATTCAACTTTCTGTCTCTGTCTTTAGAGATCGTTTCCTAAAACAAGTCAAAATTTTAAAGAGGTCCAAATTTTAAACAAGTCAAAATTTCAAACCTGATACCTGACAGCCAGTTGGACTAATGAAACTTCAATGAGAGCTTTCCACTCAGGCCTCAAATGCACAGTGGTTCAAGTGCATCTTCACTATATTTAGATTCTTTATATATTTATACAAAGAGTCTTTATATAAATATATAAAGACGGGGTCTGTCAATCAAATAACAACTCTTTCATTTCACTATTTTAACAAGGGAGAGAGAAGTTACACCCATTAAACATAAAAACCAAATTCTTAATAAAGAATCAAACTGTTTTCAGAAACATTAGGATAGAAAAGGGAATTGTGTTTCTCAGATGGTAGAATTATGTCACATCAAGATTCAGATGGGAACACTGAAAGTCCTGTTTAGAAACGAGCAATGTGTCAGTGCAAGGGGACTTCCTTTCTACTGAGGATATTCAGAACCGTAACCTTTAAAGAAGCCATTCTGTGGTACAGGCAAACATGAACCATATGAAACCTATAAGTCCCTAACAGAGTTATGTGTCAAGGGATGAAATCTTTTGTTTTTAATCCAGAAGAATCAAATGAGGCAGTTCAGCAAAAGAGTATACATATATATATATATATATATATATATATATATACACATATATATACATATATATGTGTGTGTGTACATACATATTTGTGTACACACACACAATATATACATACTATCCCAGATAAGTGAGTGACAGAGGCTCCCACATGGTATAAGTCAAGTGAGAGGAAATTTGTATTTACTGGCATTTCCCAGAGTAGATTTCTTTCCTAGCCATAAATACTTATTTGTTGTTTGCAACACTTCCTATTGCAGAATTTCCCCCTTAAATTTATAAATATTTTGTATTCCACTTAATCTATTTTTCCAGATTTCACAGTGAAAATGGTTAATTTAAAATTTCGGCTGGAGCGATAGCCCAGCGGGTAGGGCATTTGCCTTGCACGTGGCCGGCCCATGCCAGCACGGTTTCGATCCTCGGCATCCCATATGGTCCCCTGAGCACTGCCGGAGTAATTCCTGAGTGCAGAGCCAGGAGAAACCCCTGAGCATTGCCGGGTGTGACCCAAAAAGCAAAAAAAGAAAAAGTTCATCAAGATATAATCACTCTTAATTTGTTTTAAAAATTCCATTTCTAGGTACTCTCACAGATTACTGATAGAGTATAAATTAGTGTCATTTTTTCAAAGACAAATCAATAATATGTTGTAAAAAGCCACATATATTTTCCCCAATAATTTTTGTTTTCAGTCTAATTAATTTCTCTTAAATGTTTAGTGTGTGTACATTTTAAAAAGAAATCTTCTGTGTAAAAAGAAATCATCTGAGCACACAATATTAAAAGATTGAACATCTTGGACTGGGGATATGGATCAAGTGCCCAGTGCGTGTAAGGCCCCGAGTTTGACCCCTGACACTACATGCTGCTTCCATATCCCACGTGTGTAGCCCTTATAAACAGTGTGACCCTTTAAGGTCTGCAGAGACGATTTGAAGGATTGAGTGCATGCTTAGCAGCAGGAAGCACATTTTTCAGTCATGACACTGCATAGTTCCCTGAGCACTGCCAAAATTGTCTCCTGAGAACTGCTCTCGGGGTATGCACCAGTAGTCCTCAGGTTGGATGTGTTGGTAGTTTTCTAGTACTGTTGAACATGGTCCCCAGGATTTTATTGGAGCCAGAGATGTGGCTTATGGGTAGAGCACATGCTTACTAGCATAAGTGTGACCCAGAATTCCCTTCCAGGCATCATATGCAAACCATCCCAAAGACCCCCAGCATCACTGGGTGTGGATACTATGAAGAAACAAACTGGTCTTCTCCCCGCTTTGCCCGCAAAGCATGAGAGAAACTAGCTCTAGCACCAGTTCTAGAGAAGAACATGACTGATCAGAAGGAGCTCCTTTCCCTTCACCAGGAAATGCTTCAGTTCAGGAGTTCAACCCCAAGGCAATCACTGCATACCATTCTCTAGTAAAATTAGCTTAGATATGTAAAAGGAAAAAAAACAATGCAATTGCATTGATAATAAATTTTACACATTGATAAATCAAAAGCAATTATCTGTTTGTTTTTTTTGGGCCATACCTGCCTGTGTTCAGGTTTTCTCCAAGCTCTGTGCTCAGGGATCACGCTTGAGTGGTGCTCAGGAAACCGTATGGGATGCAGACGATTGAAGCCAGGTCAGCCTCATGCAAGTCAACCACCTTACCTGCTGTGTTATATTTCCAACCTTCCAAAAGTTTTGGTTTTTTTTTTAAAGAGAAAAAACTTTCCTACTCCAGCCACAGCCTGCTTTATTTTTGAGATTGGGAAATACAGGCTTGTACTCAATACCGTAGCATCACTCGATCACTTGACATCCTGTTATTCATCGATTTGCTCAAGCAGGCACCAGTAACTTTTCCATTTGGCCCTATCATGTGCCAGTGTATCCCAATGGCATCTGGTTGCTTCAGGAATACGAAGAGCCTCAACCTGTTCTTTCAAGGTCTTGTCAGAAGAAATCTGACCATTTTGTAGGTGGGCAGCCACGTGACATTTTGACATCCCGTGGGATCCAGTTGGTAACGGCTCTAGTCCAGCAGTCCTCTCCAAATTGCACTACATGTCCAGCCCATCTGATTTTCGATGCCTTGGCAAAAGAGACAGCGTCCCTGACTCTTGAACAGTAATGGAGGTCGGAGCTCAGGATTCCTTCTTTCACTTGAGTGAGGCGTGATATTCCAAGCATAGCTCTTTCGATTCCTCTTTTGGAAACCCGAATAGAATTCTCATCCTTCTTTCATAGGATCCAGGTCTCTGAGGCGTATGTTAATGCAGGAGAATGGTGGAGTTGAAGAGATGTGCCTGGAGCCAGAGGTTCTTTGTTTTTATAGCTATTTCTTCAATGCTTTTGAAGGCATTCCATGCCGCTCTCTTCCTCCTGCACAGCTCAGGTTTTAGGTTGTTCGTCATCTTGACTTCTCAACCTAGGTACACATAACTGCTGCATTCAGAGATGTTTGTTCCATTGAGAGTGAATGGGACCTCTGGAACTAGTTCAATTCTCATAAACATAGTTTTGCTGAGATTCAGCTGTAGACCTATCTTTCCACATTCTCGGTCAAAGTTGGCCAGCATTTGTGCCACATGGCTAATGTTTGGTGTTATTAGAATGATGTCATCAGCGAAGCGGAGGTGGTGTAGTTGCCGACCATCTATCTTCACTCCCATTCCTTCCCATTCTAATTGTCACATGATGTTCTCGGGGCGGCGCTGAAGAGTTTTGGTGAAATGGTATCACCCTGCCGAACCCCTCTTTTGACATCAACGATCACTTCTTTGTAGAATGGTGAGATCTTGGTGGTGAATCTGTAATACAGCTCATGAAGGATCTTGATGTATTGGGTTTGAACACCCTGTTTGGCTAGGGCTTCGATGACCGCTTCAGTCTCCAAAGAATGAAGGGCTTTCTGTAAATCAATGAACGTGGAGACAGAGCGGCATCTTGTACTCCCTACAAACTTCAATGAGCTTGGTTACCGTTGGAAATGGTCGATTGTGCTGAATCCTTTTCGGAAGCTGCTTGCTCTCATGGTTGTCCTTCATCTAGTGTTCTGCCAATCCTTTTCAGGATGACTCGTGTAAACAGCTTATAGATGACGGACAACAGGCAGATGGGGCGATAGTTGCCAGTATCATGGATGTCTCCCTTCTTGAACAGTAGAACTGTCCTGCTGGTTTTCCATTGGGAGGGACACCTTGCATTCAGACAGGTAGCATGTGAAGAGCCAAGCAGTGTATTGATGAGTACTGAAGGCAGAGTTTCTTCAGGTGTTCAGGTCTGACTTTGACTGGGCCTGGTGCTGTTCCCTTCTTTACCAATGAAATGGTATGTTGGATTTCAGAAGGAGAATGTTGGGAATGACATATCCATCCTGTGGAATTTGTTATGTGGGCAGGTGGATGTGGCTATCAAAGAGATCTGAGTGGCTATCAAAGAGTTCTAAACTTTATCTTACGATACGAAAATTGTGTCCCAACTAAACTCAATTACAACCTTCAGCAATGATAGAAATTAACTAACCTCGCATTCATAACTTGAAATTATTTGATTTCTTAATTTGAAATCTCATTCTATTGCATAAATAGCTTAAAATATGAGACTTCTTGCTTTCAAGAATAATCAAGCTTTTTTGTTATTTTTCAATGAACATAAAATTGACTATAACTTTCTTCTCAAATAAGAAAAAATTAAATAAGTTTGATCCCTGACATTGCATATGGTTCCCTGCTCCCACCAGGGGTGATTCCTAATGCAGAGCCAGAAGTAAGCCTTCAATACAGCCAGGTGTGGCCCAAAAAAATAAAACAAGCAGAAAACACAATAAAAACATTTAGTTACTCTCATTAATACTCAACATGGTTAATATCCCTTATGCTATTATATCAATATACTTATACACTATTTATAAATACTTGCATACACTAAGTGTAAGCTGCACTTACAGCTTAGACATATCATCTAAGTATAGACATATTATCACTTTGATTCATATATTAACAATTAAATTATGTTTATATGAAATATCCTTTTTGGGGGAATTAACTTTCATATCATGAAAATACAAAACACCCTGGGCTTGGGTTGTTGTGTAGTCAGGAGAGATATAAATATAACCAAGATGTTTTTCCTGCTTTGTGACTAATCACTTGAAGAAAGAGGGAGGTGTGATAGTTGGGGAATCCAGCCTACATCTCTCAGTCTTTAAATATTTATGGTAAATTGTTCTTGGGTGCATGTTTACATGCAGGAACTCCCTCCTCCCCCAACATATACAGAAGGTTATTTCAGGAGTTTCAGAAGTGTGTAATGCAGAAGACGGCATATCTCTATTGATGTAGGAATCTTCTAGAATGACACTATTGAAGTAAAGTATCATGCCTTCACAGTGGACACTGAACAGTTGCCTGTCAGCCTTTGCTAGAATAATGAGTGTAGTTTGAGAAAGAATATAAAAAGGCAACTTAGAAGAGTTTAGGAATGGAGGTGGGTGGAAATCATACATTTCTAGAAGGTCATCCACCCAAATAAGACTGATGCCAGGGTTGTCGGAAGGAGTGAATGACACAATCTGTGTAACTCTTGTTGGTTTTGTATATAGTTATCACTCTGTTACTTATAGCTCTTATTTTTTATCATGATCATGCCATTTGTCGTATTATTGCTGAATTATAATTTCCTGAAAGACATGTATATGCCAGCATTGGAGCACAGCTGGAATGGGGCTCACTTGTTCCCCAGGGGGGTTTCCTCTTCCTCTGCCCTGCCCTCCTCAGTCTTTCATATCCTTGGGCACAGGTTTTGCTTCAGTTGTTGTTAATTTTCCTCTATAACCAAATGCCCTGTTGTCTAAGCACATAGTATTCTTGTGTGCCTTAGCCATTTCTCTTTCTTCCCCTTTTTTCTCTGGGAGAGAAAATAAGATTTTTGCTACAATTAGGCAGCCAATGACTACACAACTTAATAGGAGGAGAGGGTTGGGAAAACAAAATAAAATGCCTCCTGGGAAAGATAATGGTACCTCTGTAGTGGATGGCATGTGACCCAGTCAATTGCTCGTCATGATTCTTGACATAAATTCAGCCATGTTTTCTTTCCTGAACTAATAAGGCTGAAGGGATGGGGTTACTTTTGTCATCCTAGAACCTTATAGATAGGGGAGAATTCTAGTACCTTTGGGTTTTCTCCTGGATCTAACCTACCTATACCTGTGTCCACTAGTTATGTGTGAGCCCACACATGTATATCTCAAAAAAAAATCTGTGTTTTTTTAGTAAAGACTAAGAACTCTTGACTACTGAGCACTTGACTTGTTTTGTTTTGGTTTTGTTTATTGGCCACACCCTGCTTTACTGAGGGGCTTATTCCTGGCTCTGCACTCAGCAATCACTCCTGGTGGGCTGGTGGGGCTGTATGTGGTGTCAAACCTGGGATCAAACCCAGCTGTGAGCAAGGCAAATGCCCTATCTTCTGTGCTGTTGCTCAGGCCCCTGAGCAGTTGATTCATATACAATAAAACTACTTTCCAGGCTAAATGTTATAGTGGATAACCAGTGTTCCTCACTGTCACAACAAATTCTAGTACAGATTCTGGTAACTCAGGTACTTGGTACATTTCCCAAAGCCTCTAATCATTTTCCTCTGACTGCACATAGAGGCTGGAATCAGACAGGAAAAATTGGATTCCTGGAACAACTTGAGCTTTGGTGGTGGGTTGGGTTGGATATAGTCATAAACGATACTGAGTTCATTTTGCAACATTGGGAGAATACTAATAACCTAAGTGTGTGGTGAGGATAGCATGCAACTCTGTAACACAACTACGATTCACAGTGCATTCAATCAGTAATTTTTATGGGGGTGGGATGTTGGATGACAGGCCTAGGTAGGTTGGGAGCTTTGCTGTTTTATCCACTCACAGCTTAATCTATTTACATGTTCTTAAGCCAGGGTTCATACTAATGAGATCTTCCTTCTGTGTAAACACTGATGGAGGGTGTAGCAGTTACAGAAGTCACCTTGACTCTGAATGAGTAACTTCTGACTTATTATATATGTACTAAGATTTCTATGTTTTCTAGATTGGGCAAGCTCCTCTTTATACCCATTGGACCCAGCATGGGAAGTCTCGGAGGTAGAAGAGAACTTCTGGACTGAAGGGTCTACTCTAATGCGACCAAACCCATAAGCACAACAAACACAAAAAGAAAGATGGCACAAAAATCCGATGACAATAATCTCTCTCAATGTCAATGGTCTAAATGCACCAATTAAGAGACACAGAGTGACAAAATGGATTAAAAATTGAACCCAACATTCTGCTGTCTACAAGAAACGCATCTGAATAAGCAGAACAAACACAGACTCAGAGTCAAAGGTTGGAAGACCATTCTCCATGCAAACAACTCCTCCAAAAAGGCTGGTGTAGCCATATTAGTATCAGATAATATAGACTTCAGGCTTAAAAAGGTTAGAAGGGACAACGAAGGCCACTTCTTATTAATTAAGGGGTATGTACACCAGGAAGAAATTACACTACTAAACATATATGCACCCAATGAGGGGTCAGCAAAATACATAAAACAACTGCTAAGAGACCTCAAAGAAGACATTGACAGTAGCACAATAATAGTTGGAGACTTCAACACTGCTCTATCAACGATGGACAGATCAACAAGACTGAAACTCACCAAGGAAATATTGGACCTGAAGGAAGAAATGGAAGAAAGAGAGCTAGTAGATATATACAGGGCTTTTCATGCCAAAAAAGCTGAATACACATTTTTCTCTAGTGCACATGGAACATTCTCCAAGATAGACCACATGCTGAGCCACAAAGCATACCTCAATAAAATTAAAAGATAGAAATTGTGTCAACTATCTTTTCAGACCATGATGCACTGAAAATGGAAGTTAACCGTACGCAAAAACAGGGAGTCAAACCAAACACCTGGAAACTGAACAGCTCACTGCTGAACAACAAATGGGTCATAGAAGAAATCAAACAGGAAATCCAAAGATTTCTGGAAATAAATGAAAATGAAGATACCAATTATAAGAACTTGTGGGACACGGCAAAAGCCGTGTTAAGAGGGAAGTTTATAGCCCTGCAAGCATTCATCAGGAAACAAGAAAGGGCCCACATAAATAACCTGACTACACAGCTGAAGACATTAGAAAAAGACCAACAAAAGGAGCCCAACCCAGGCAGAAAAAAGGAAATAATAAAACTTAGAGAGGAAATCAATGAGTTGGAAACCAAAAAAAACAATCCAAAAGATTAATGAAACCAAGAGCTGGTTTTTTGAAAAAATAAACAAGATTGACAAACCATTGGCAAGACTTGTAAGGACAGGGAAAGAGAGAACCCAAATAAACAGAATCAGAAATAAAAAGGGTGACATCACAACAGAAACCACAGAAATCCAAAAGATCATCAGAGATTACTTTGAGAGCCTGTATGCCGTGAAACATGAGAATCTAGAAGAAATGGATCAATTCCTGAAGTCCTATAACCTCCCACGGCTGAAACAAGAAGACCTCCAATACCTGAATAAGCCTATCACCATTGAGGAAATAGAAACAGTAATTAAAAGACTTCCCAAACACAAAAGCCCAGGTCCAGACGGATTCCCTAGTGAACTCTACCAAACCTTTAAGGGAGGACCTACTGCCAGTCCTTTTCAAGCTCTTCCAGGAAATAGAAGAAACAGAAACACTCCCAAACAGCTTCTACGAGGCACATATCACCCTGATACCCAAAGCAGGAGAGAGACAACACAAAGAAAGAAAACTACAGACCAATATCCCTGATGAACACGGATGCTAAGATCTTCAACAAAATACTAGCAAACAGAATCCAAAGACTCATCAAGAAGATTATACATCATGACCAAGTTGGATTCATCCCGGGAATGCAAGGATGGTTCAACATTCGCAAGTCAATCAACATAATACATCATATCAATAAAAGAAAAAATAAAAACCATATGATCCTTTCAATAGACGCAGAAAAAGCATTTGACAAGATCCAGCACCCGTTCATGATTAAAACGCTCCAGAAAATGGGAATTGAAGGGACTTTCCTCAAGATAGTTACAGCCATCTACCAAAAGCCCACAGCAAGCATCATTCTAAATGGGGAAAAGTTGAAAGCCTTCCCCTGAGATCAGGGACAAGACAAGGTTGCCCCCTCTCACCTCTTTTATTCAATATAGTACTGGAAGTACTTGCCATAGCAATCAGAGAAGAAAAGGACATCAAGGGCATCCAGATAGGCAAGGAAGAAGTCAAGCTATCATTATTTGCAGATGACATGATATTATACCTAGAGAACCCTAAACTCTCTACCAAAAAACTCCTAGAAACAATAGACGCATATAGTAGAGTGGCAGGATACAAAATCAACACCCAAAAAGTCAGTGGCTTTCCTATATACAAATAGCGAAACAGAAGAAAGGGATATTAAGGAAACAATTCCATTCACAATTGTGCCACAGAAAATCAAATACCTAGGAATCAACTTACCCAAGTATGTAAAGGACCTGTACAAAGAAAACTACAAGACACTGCTCCAAGAGATAAAAGAGGACACAAGGAAATGGAAACACATTCCCTGTTCATGGATGGGGAGAATCAACATTGTCAAAATGGTAATACTCCCTAGAGCTCTGTACAGATTCAATGCAGTCCCTATAAGGATACCGATGACATTCTTCAAAGAAATTGACCAAACGCTCCTGAAATTTGTATGGAACAATAAACCCCTCAAGGATAGCTAAAGCAATCCTCGGGAAAAAGAAGATGGGAGGCATCACCTTTCCCAACTTCAAACTGTACTACAAGGCAGTAGTAATTAAAACAGCATGGTATTGGAATAAAAACAGACCTGTGGACCTATGGAATAGAATAGAGTATCCTGACACCCAACCTCAAACACATGATCATTTAATCTTTGATAAAGGTGCAATGAGTCTAAAATGGAGTAAGGAAAGCCTCTTCAACAAGTGGTGTTGGGAAAACTGGGCAGCAACGTGTAAAAAATGAATTTGGACCTGTGTCTAACACCATGCACAAAAATCAGATCAAAATGGACTAAAGATCTCAATATCAGACTTGAATCCATAAAGTACATTGAAGAAAAATATAGGAAAAACCCCTCCACGACATTGAAGCTAAAGGCATCTTCAAAGGTGAAACATCACTAACAAAGCAACTAGAAGAAAAGATAAACATATGGGACTACATGAAACTGGAAAAGCTTCTGCACCTCAAAAGAAACAGTGACTAAGATACAAAAGCAGTCCACAGAATGGGAAAGAATATTCACCCAATACCCATCTGATAAGGGGGTTAATATCCAGGATATATCAGGCACTGGTAGAACTTTACAAGAAGAAAACAAACAACCCCATCAAAAAAATGGGGGACAAGAAATGAACAGAAACTTCAGCAAGGGAAGAAATTCGAATGGCCAAAAAACATATGAAAAAAATGCTCATCATCACTAATCATCAGAGAGATGCAAATCAAAACAACAATGAGATACCACTTTACACCACAGAGACTGGCACATATTCAAAAGAGCAAGAACAACAAGTGCTGGCGTGGATGTGGGGAAAAGGGGACACTCATCCATTGTTGGTGGGAATGCCGGCTGGTACAGCCTTTCTGGAAAACAATATGGACTTTCCTCCAAAGACTAGAAATTGAACTCCCATTTGACCCAGCCATACCACTCCTGGGAATCTACTCTGGGAAACCAAAAATACGCAGCGGAAACACCATCCCTACTTTTATGTTCATAGCAGCATTATTCACAATAGCCAGAATCTGGAAGCAACCAGAGTGCCCGAAAATCGATGACTGGATAAAGAAGCTTTGGTACATCTACACAATGGAATACTATGCAGCTGTTAGGAAAAATGAAGTTATAAAATTTGCCTATAAATGGATGGACATGGAGAAGATTATGTTGAGTGGAAATTAGCCAGAAGGAGAGAGACAGATACAGAATGACTGCATTTATTTGCATGGCATAAATATATATGTACATATTATGATACCAATATCCAAGGTCAAGTGAAACATATATCAGGAGGTCTTGTCAAAGGTGGAGATTATCACAAACGTGTGGGAGTCAGGGGTTTAGGTAAGACAGAAAATGGAACAGGGGGCTAACAATAGTCGAGGGTACTAATGCCAACCTAGAACTGAGCATTAAATAGAGGCAAAAGGATACAAATGACAACCTTTTTAATGTATGTTCTGTAATCCATAGTCTGGAAGGGAAGGAAAAGAGAAAGAGAGAGAAAGGGAAAGAAATAAAGAACCTGCCATGGAGCAGGGCTGGGGAGAGGGGAGGGAACCCGGGATGTTGGTGGTGGGAGATGGGCACTGGTGGAGGGACGGGTGCTGAAACACTGTATGACCAAAACCCAAACATGAACTTTTTTAATTGTAAAAAAAAAAAAAAAAAAAAAAAAAAAAAGAAGAGAACTTCTGTCCTGGTACTGTTGGGAACCCCTGTGGCTCCCGGACAAGGGGAGGGGTTGGAAAAAAAGTATTTTTATTGTGCTTGCGCCTCTGTTTTTCAGGTAGTGATTCAAATTCTAAGCCTTGGCTTATAGGAATCCGTGAAATTCTTTGAGTTGATACGCTTTTCTACACTTAATTAGCTAAAAGCAGAGTATTTTGGCTTAGTTTTAGGAAATTAAGATTGAAATTCA